>KN881696.1:248782-274145 GCA_000934395.1 Fistulina hepatica ATCC 64428
ATGTCAATTATCTTATGCCTGCAAAACAAATTTGTATTCACTGAATATTTACATGAAGGCAAAGTACGTACATACATACTAAAATCCACGAGCAGTCCAGTAATAGACATTTACGTGTAACGTCGCGAAGGAATACTTCTGAAAACATTCAGAATCACTCCCAGTACCTGGGAGCCTTGCCCTCCGGATCACCAGTACCATCGAGAAAATCTGACGGGCGCTCCCTCTTCAAATTCCGCCTTCGGTTGTTGACGGGCAGGCGCTGGTACGCCGAATCCTGGCCTGCAGGTTGCTGATTGGGAAACTGAGCGTTCCATCCACCCTGAGGCATCATCATCGGGTTCATGGCCATATTCATCGAACCCATGTTCGGCAGAGCGTTCAAGCCCGGTAGTGCACCCTGGTCGGGTTGCGTGAAGGCGGAGACGCTGTTGGCGAGGGACGCGAACGTCTGCGCCTGCGCGAGTTCCATCTGCAAGCGCTGGTACTGCATTTCCGTTTGTTGCCGGACTTGCGGCGGTAGCGAGGAGTTTTGCAGCATTACGGATACCTGTGAGATTTGTGCTTGTAGCTGAGGAATGCTGTCGACCATCATCTGGATGTCCATGCCCATGGCAGCTGCCTCGTTATAGAACGCCTGCTGTGATGGATCAGTGTTGGACGAGTCAGCTGCTGGAGTTTCCTATAAAGAGAAGCGTTAGAGAGAGATGAAAACGTGAAAAGTAATAAGCATCACCGAAACTTTGTCCTCAACCTTTGGTGCTTCAACAGGCACAGCCTCTTCAGCGCCCTCTTTGCTCTCTTCAATAGCTTGCTCGATATAAGAAGTTACCTTGTCACGAGCAGAGTTGTCGACAATCAGCTTGTCTAGTGAAGGTACTTTCTCGCCGCACTGCGGACATGTGAAGTCATGCTCGACAAGATGAGTCTGTATACACTCTTCACAGTAGCTTGCATGACAACAGGGCGTCTGCATTGCATCTCGGAACAACTGGCCATCGATAGGACAAGCCAGAGAAGTATCTTTTGGTGGTCGCTCCCTGACTTCAGCAGCTGTGAGACCACGTGTTCTCGATGCCTGCTTTTGCCAAGCAGCCCTTGGATAGGATGTGGTGAGCTCCATGGTCGAAAGCTTGTGCTAGACATGACTTACGAGTCCGGCTGAGCGACGACATAACCACCTTCTGGTGTAACCATCAGACCTTGAGCAAGTTGTGCGCTGTCTGGATTTTCGATGACTTTCAACATGCTCCTGGGAATGCCTGTTGTGCGCTTGATACGAGGTCGGTTGTCATAGTTTCTGTCGTTGTTCGTTGGACAGTCCTTGATCCAATGGCCTGCGTTGCATTAGTCTGCGTTTGCCTACGTTCACGCGAAAACCGACCTCTCTGGCCACATCTATAGCAAACATAGCTTGAGGGCAAGGGTTTGTCGGACTGCTGGAACGCCTGGGCGAAATGAGGCTTCCCACCCCGACCCGGAAAACCAGTTCCCCGAGAGCTGGTGTATATTTTCTGCGCACTATGATGAAGTGTCCAGAAGAGCAAAAGTGAAAGGAAATAAAGGTTCATTAGACTTGATGTATAATACACAAATAGGGCTCTTGAAGAGCAACACCAACTGTGACATCTTTTCTTGCGTTTCCTCCCAGTTTTGCGTCTGTGCTTGAAACATGGCAGCCATGGCGGCCGCCTCATCGTCTTCGGTAACATTGCTCTTGATTGGTAGGGGTGCAGGCTTGAAATACCGTGAGACCTAGTCTGGAAAAAGTCTATATACCCTACCGTGACAGATTTAGAAGGCTCGTCTTTGCCATCAAAACGCTTAGACATGGAGCCTTTATGCCAGTTCACGCCGCCACCCTTATGTATGGTTTCGGAGGTGGGAGTGACGGGATTCACGCCCGCAATATACATCGAGACCTTACCCCTCCCAGACCGAGAGGGAATACGTTTGACCAGTACAGTCGACGAGCGGGGTATGATGAGAGAGTCATCCGCGTACTCTGCCAACTTTGAGCTGTGGCGATTTATTTTAAACCAAGGTATGCACCTTGCTTGTTTGTTCCATCCAAAATGACGAGTTCAAAGTCGTTCGCCTTACCCATGTTATTCGCAAGGATGATTTCGCGCTTGAGGTCGAATACAGAGACACCGGTGCCGTCAAATGTTATCCGGGACTCATCCTTGCGGTGAAGAAACCTGTAGAAAACCGAGGAAGTCATATGAAACGATTGTAAAAATAATGGAAGAATTTAAGTGGGAGTACAAGAGAGAAATTACGAAGGAGATGCAAGTCCAGTCCAAGTCCAGGTGGTCGTCGACTGTGAATAATCCTACTCAACACCGCCGAATGATCGCCGTTTCTGTTCTCCGTCACCGAGTTGACGAGGGGGCCGCCACAAGAACCGAAGATCTTACTCACTTTCCCAAATGCTGAAGACACGGCAAAGGAATTCCAACGGGACAGAGGCGAGAACAATGGAGCCAGAGTCTTTAGAACACCAAAGGACCACTCGCTCCAGCAAAAAAATCCCAATGCGCCAAAATTGAAGCTGGAAATGGATGGGCCCTGCGAAAACAACGGAGAGGCAAAAGCAACAGTAGGAACGGGAGTCTACCTTGAAAAAAAAATAGCCCCTGGAATATGGCAACCAAAGTACCTACTGACCTCCCACAATCAAACAGCCTGACCGAGCCACAAGCGAGATGGTCGCTGTGAAACCAGTGACAGGAATTACCCCACCGGGCTCAAAACTAGACATTAAAATAGACTCAAAATACGTGATTAACGAGCTAACAACACTTCTAAAGAAAAGAGAGGAGGATGTATAGGAACTGCCAATGAAGGCTACAGTATCACAACTCCGCGAACGTCCAAACGAAACAAGGTTCAGATGGGTCAAAGTACACGGCCGCGCAGGCCGCATCGGAAATGAAAAAGCCGACCGTCTTGCAAATGAAGGAGCCCATGAAAGTGAACCCGACTACGTAGAAACTGAACCCGACCTTGATACATCTTTACTACGTAGGGTGTGACCAGTATATGATCACGTATTTTTTTTTTGGCTTTATTTTGCGCAAATGTTTTGGGCTGTGAATGCCAGCTTGTCGAAGGCGTTCATGATGCATTCATTCTCTCGTCTTTTTCATCAAATAGCGTGCTCAGCATAATGATTATGATGATATCGATATCGGCTACGGCGGTCGCTCTTCACCCATAACAGATTCTATATTAGTGGAAGCAATACCTTTACCTACACAAGAGTAGATATAAATAGAGTACATACATATGGCATTTACATGTAATTTAACCTCCCGTCAATCGTATGGAGAGAACCATTGTAATTAGGATCTTTGTCCAAAAAGTCGCGAGCCGAAGAACGCATGGCGATGCAATGATTGTGCTTTTGACCTGCATCTGATCCCGAGTTAGAGATTTATCTTCTGTTGTTCTTGGCCGCTTTCTCGTCTTCTTCGTCCTGCAGAACGTTGACGTTCTCGACACTGGTTTTTGGCTAGAAAATCCATCGGTTCACTGCTCATCTTCAAAAGTCGACTTCCCCCTTCAGTCAGACCGTGGCAGCGGCCTTGAAGCGGATTGTCCGTGCAAGCTCTTCGCTGTCCACGGCCTTACGCGTTGTACACGAGACGTTTACCTCCGTCTGTGTCATATGTCTTCGCGAGGCCTCAACTCTTCTTCAAGTTCACAGGGCTCCCTGAAAGATTCCCTCAAGTCATCGTCCCGCACCAGTCTCAATTATGTACCCCCGTCACCTGTCTCCTCGAGCTCTAGCTCCTCTGCTTCAACTTCCAAGTTCACTCTAAATGCCGCGGACGAAGGTAGGCTATTAAATGTCAACGTTGGGCGACTCATGTAACTCATTCTGCCTAGAAAACGCCACAATAATTGCGACCCGCCCGCAGATGCAGGATGTTCAGGATGAAAAGTGCGTCGCATGTGCTGCCTTTGTGGTTTCTCAGACTGACTGTGTGCAGCGATCTCCATCTACTCGCTATCTCGACCCACATGACTGAACTCTCTTACTCTATATCCGACATACAGACGCGTATATTCGGTATGCCCGCCCAGCGTAGGTGTATCGTACAAGATCCATTGACTTGCCATCCTCAGAGATTCAGGAACTCAGACACAAGTCCCAGTCATCGAGTGACATGGCGAGCACGACAGGGGTGATTGATCAGTCACTCATGACTCTCGATGAGCGGCTCGAGAGCGTTGCCGAAGGCATCAAGACCGTCAACGCATCCATGGAGCAGTTTTTGCTGGCGTCGCCCGAGCAGGGTGACGCGCGAACTATTCTTGTTCGCAAACATGCAGCACTCCTCTCGGAGTGGGAGTCGGTACAGGACGAGAGCGACGTATTGCGGGAAGAGTTGAAGGAGGATAAGTGGCTGACCGTATTCCGCACAGTCACTGACCAAGCAGATGGCATGATGTCGAGTTTAGAGAAGGCTGTAAATCGATGCCAGGTGCGTGCAGCCACATCGACAATTTGCATGGGTGTTCATGTTCAGCAGGAGTTCATATGGCAAGTCCACAAATGCGGCATCGATGCGGCCCTACAGTCGCAGCCCCTCCTGACATCTACTTTCTACGCCTCATCTTCTTCCATCAATATGGATGTTTTTAATTCTCTTCTGGACTCCTTCGAGGCGAAAAAGAAGTGAGTATCGTCGGAACAGTCTCCTTCCTAATCTGACGCTGTTGAACAGACATTACATGCCTGCTACGTCCAAGGTCTTGTCCATAATCGATAAAGGCGTTCGCGATCGAGTAACGAAGAATGGGGAGACTTTGAGACGGCATGCTGAGTCTGCCCAGCGATGGAAGAATTTGCGCGAACGCATTGCACGAACCGACGCTGAAATGGAGGGTGTTCGTAAGATATTGATGGAGGGTGATTCTACCGCGTCGAGTGAAGGGCCTTCAAGCATCTCACAGGCTGGGAAGGAGCAAGGTTCCCTCGCGACACCGCCGAGCCATACACGTCACCAGAGATCCGCGAACACCGTGTCGCGCTCAATTTCTCCACTTCGCAAGTTTGCGCGCAAGCTAACAGGGGCTTCTGTCACTGTGCGCCATTCTCCGGTGACGCCGTTGAATGTGCAGAAGAACAAGCAGCCGTCATCAGAACCCTCGCGGTGGACGCGAGGCTCTATATTCGGCGCCTTCATGTCTAAGGAGCCTACGACACCTGTGAAACCTGGTCATAAACACTCACAGAGCATGTCAGTTGAATGTTCACCCGGGGATGGGCAACGTGTTGAAAGTCGTGCGACGTTCACGATAACTCATAACGGTGGGCGCACGCTCAAGAGCCGCCCGCCGATCACACAGAAACAGCCGTGGAATAGCTCAACTAAGCTCAGAAACGACGATGAGCGTGCTGTGAAGGCAACACCTCCCAAGCGGGCGCCATCTGTGGCCGGGATGTACGGTGACCCTTACGGATCCGTGTCACCAGGCAGTCAGCAGAAGCGAAGTTTGTCACGGACTTCCATGGCGTCGTCAAGACCATGGTCTCCCGTGACGTCGTCCGCTACCTCGACCAGCTATTCGTCGACCGTGCCGCTACCTTTGACGCAACCTGTGTTTCGTCCGCCTTCACGTGCACGCGCGCCGTCTGGTACACTCCCGCCGCGTGCTCCTTCGCGATCGGCTGCTACCCCGCGTCCACGTCCGAAGACGCCTAGCCAAATACCAACGCCCTCACGTTCCATCTCAGGAGCACGTTCAGATGCAAATTGGGGGGATGGAGAAGACGATTGGGTATCTGTTGGAAAACAACGGCCTGATTCTCCGGGATTTTCGTCCCCTGGTACGTCGCCTTCGCGCAGGCAGCTGCCGCCGCGCCCGCCGAGTCGCAACTACCCACCGCGCCCGCCAAGCCGTTCGATGATTCCTTTGCCGAGCGTGCAGTTGTCGTCCGCGTCGCGCCCGAGCACGTCCATGTCAAGTTACGGACGTGAAAGCCCGTCGCCGTTCCGCAACATGGCGGCTCGCGCTCAGACACCCGAATTCGCTCTCCGCGCGCGGGCCCAGAGGGTGCCAATCTACCAGGGCACTGTTGGTCGTGCGGGTGGTGCAGGACGGCCGTCGCTAGCGGCCTCACTGCCGCCGTCAAGCTTTCGCGACACGGCTGGCAGTCGCGTGTCGTCCCGGCCGTCCTCACGCTCGGGCGCGTTCACGCCATCGGAGCATCTACCTTTTCACGAGTATGTACCGGTGAACCCGCGCGACCCACTCGATGCAGAGGTAGCAGAGATTGCGAACTCAATTGCGCACGGGCTGCTTGTAGAGCGCATTGATCCGCCGTTGAGGAAGATTCCGAAGGAGGGAGAGGAGATCAAGGCACAGTATGCGTTTTCGAATGCGTTGGGAAGGAAGGTGGTGACCTGCCGCCTGACGACCTTGATGCGGTCAAGCAGGTTTGCCTCTGGCGATCCTACAGTGATGAAGAAGGTAATGGTCCGCGTTGGGGGAGGTGAGCGCTTTTTTGTGACGTGTTTTTTTATGTATTTGACTCCCATAATCATGTGTTGTTGCAGGTTGGCAGGATCTCCACTTTTACATGCTCAACCGCCAGGCGGGAATGTGAACACCACGTTCCGCAATCGTCGCTCGCGTATGGAATTTGTCTGCATGTCTCGTTTTCTTTATCTCACTATGCATTGTTTCGTGTCAATAAGTATCCATTCATTCTTATACCGCTACATCGTATGAAAGTCCAGTTGCAACCTTGTCTCGCCTTTCTCTCTGTCACTTCCTTCTCGTGCACCATTGTTTCCAATTTCTGTATTCTAAATACACGCACAGATGACGCGTCAACTACATTGTCCCGCCTATCCACTCATTGCTTTGATTCGGTAGTCTATGCAGATAATTCATTCACCATGTCCATTTTCCTTGCTCCCCGTTGTCCTTGTCCCCTCTGCTCCCGTCTCTTCCCTTGCAATTGCTCACCGCTGTCAACCGTACCTGGCCAATATATATGGATGTGTCCGTCATAAATGAAGTTGAGGTGCAATTGTTCTATGAATGCGGATGACAAACAAGCGAATCAGCTCTTGCATCGTCAATGAGTATATGTTTCCTCTCGCTTCGTACTAGCGGTCTTCCCTGTCAACTCCGACACCATAAATGAGCTCTTCTTGACGACATAACTGTGAGGAACAAATTTGCGGATAGTCCACATGTCAATGCCCGTAGGATAACTTGGGAGAGGCGCGCTTCTTTGTCATTTGTCGAATGGATCAATAGGTCGTCGCGGCAGTGATATCACGTCCCACAATCTTTATAGAATTGGAGATATAAGCGCGGTTTCAGTGGCAGGATAGGCAGGATAACGTATGTCAAGTGCGACTGGTACCGCCGCCTCGTCGTTGAACCCGTACCTACGGTGACGGCGTACAGTCCTGCACGAAAGATATGGAGGTCAGCGAGCCGATGGGAGAGAATCCATGTGCCAGTCTGACACATGTCACTCGCAGGTGTTAGCTTTACCTCCAGCGCTATATAAGTGAAGGAGTCCAACAGCAGCATTGTACTGATGTCAATATGGACGAACGGAGCAGGCGGAAGCCACAAGAAGAATCGGAGTAACGGTGGTCCGTCTTGGTCCGTTGTCTGGACCTGGTCAGGCTTGCGAAAGTTGACCGGAATCCACCACAACCACATACGAGTAACAATGCGACCTAGAATTTTGTGGGTGCCGAGTTGCAGCTCATCGTTATATGGCTGCACCCGAGCATTCCCGTGCTACCTGATGACGGCGAGAGTCTGGGGCATTGGCTGTGTGTGATGTTTTGACAGCTCCGAAGAGCGTATAAAACGCGTCGGCACAACCTTCCAAGTCCACTTTTTGTGTCCCGCACTTCTGCATATTTTTGCTTGAAACGAACAGGTCCACGCACTAAGCTCGAGGCTTGCTGGCATTGCGTTGTCCTGCCGATATCGTCGATCAAAACCCTTCGTGCTTTTCACAAGACGCCACCTTTCCTGCCCACGAGGCCGTCCACCCTTCCCTCTCGTCGCGACGGGTCTTACTCTATCCGCTGTCCGCCTGTTTGGCACACGCACAAGGTCCTGAGAAATTCCGTTTTCGCAAAGTTGTAGCTAGCGCGCCGACACATCAGTACATACATATTATCGCATCAACTTCCAGCTTCTTCTACATTCGCTATTCAATTCAGCCATCATGCCACTGACCTCTAAATCTCCCGGGTCTAATGCACCAGCGACCTCAGCAACCCCGCCCACAACGCCCGAGAAGGGCTCTCGTCTCGGCAAGTCCGTCAAGGCAGGCATTCGCCGCCTGCGCACCGTTTCTTCGGGGCATCTGCTCTCTCCTTCGCATCTACGCCGTCGTAGCTTGGGTAATGTCTCGCTGGCTTCTTCAACTGGAGCGCCTACCCAGCCTAGTGCCGCGACAAAAGACCGACGCCGCGGTAGTTTCAGCAGTGGTGACTCCACAAGCCAAGGCTCTGATTCCCACCATTTGAGCGCGAGCCCTCGTAAACTCAAGAAAACCCATCTCTTGCCCCAGGACGGGCTTGATCACGATGATTCGCAGCACACGCGCTCAGACTCATTCGCGTCTACCGCGTCGGCCGCGTCGACCGCGCCATCGAATCATGCGTCCCCTGCTGGGGACAACCGCGGCACGCTGCCGGGCGAGGAAGGCGCGAATGAATGTGAGTCGTTATGGCATCAGCATACTCCGAAACTAATTGTGCGTTCGCAGTCACGATGGAGCCGGTGGAGGAGTCTCCTTCAGAAGCGCTTGATCCTGATTCCGTTGAAGCGGTGGAGCGTGAATCAGCAGGGGGTCGAGCACCTAATATCATTACGGTGGCTGCGCTGCATGTCGTTTCGGAATTGACTTCAGGTTCCCCAGAAGGCATACCTATCGCGGCTTCAATGTCTGTGGTCGGCGCCACAACATCCGAGCTAGCAGACGCTTCCCCGCCTCCCATAGACTTGCATCCCTCAGCTGCCGCTGCAACTGTCGTTGAGGTTCCAATCGACGCCATTCCTTCGCAATCCAACAATTTCATTCCTTCAGAACCTTCCTTACTTGATGAGACAGAGCACCTTGTGCCCGTCGAGAAAATAGACCCGGTGTCTGCGCCGGCCGTCGCCTCACATGAAGTGACTGAGGCGTCTTCAGTGCCGCACAACGCATCGACGTCCTCCGTGCCTGCCCTCCAGGGGGCCGCGCCGCTGCCCGTCGAGCCCATTATTGCTACGGTGGAGAAGCCACCCGCTTCCTGCCCGGCCGACATTGTTCCAGGGACCTTGCTCACCCCTGTCGTTTCCAACACCCAGCCTGAGCTTAACGAATCGACGCCGGTACTCGCCAAGCCAGCATCTCAGCCTGGTCATGACTTTGTTGTGGTGACGATGTCCGAGGTGGCCGACGCACGGCTGGAACTGCCGACAGAAAAGTCTACTCCCGTCGTTGCTGAGGATGTTTTGCCAGGCGCACGTGAGCCTTTGCAGGGGGCTCCGATATCAGCTGTGTGCAATGGGGTTGTTCCGAAGTCCACGGTCGTAGAAAAGGACGAAGTCCCTGCAGCGCATACTGCGGATTTCGTCCCCACGGCAGCCGTTGTCGACGTTGAGCGCAAGGACGACTCGGGGAATGAAGATGAGGATGACGAATCCATCGAGATGGGCCTTCCGGAGCTGGCCTCTGCGACGGTGCTGTTCTCCAAGTTAGTCAAGCTGCCGAAAACGGTTTTCGGGCTACCCCAGACGATGTGGGGTTATGCAACGTGGGTTGTGAGGCCGCAGCAATGAGACATGAGACTGTCTCTTGGAGATTATGGGTTGTCTCGTTCAACGGCTCTCCAAATAAGATGGGTTGGATGGGATTCAACTCTTGACTCAAAAATCCCGGAACCGAATACAATCGCCACAAGTTTTCCTCACATAACATGTATATTTACGGCATCATGCAGCTCTTCTGTAGCGCTCTCTCCAATTACGTTTTCTTCTCATGTATACGTCTGATCGTCAGTACTTCAGTTATCAAATCATGTGCATTTCCCTCAGGCGGTAATTTACAGGCCGCCGGTCTGTAAATTAACTTCGGGTCATTCAGTCCACGTGATCGCGTTTGATCTGTGATCGATGATCGATTGCCACACAGATCAAAGAGTTGCGAAGAGCGACTTGCGGCTTTTACCGTCACTACTCCAGCTTACTGACCATGTTCTAATGTGCATTTTCCTTTCGTCGGTTTTTTTTTTGACCCGACCATTCCTGGGCTTATCTGAACGTCGCGTCGTGTACACTTGCCTGTAGCTGCACGCTCTTCGCCGTGCAACATCTACGTCCTGTGTGCTTTTCTTACACACTCGGTGTTAAACGTCACGGCTAAAGCGACAACAGCTTGCTTTCGCAGATCGTCCACCTCTAGCTGTTTCCACGAGATGACGTTTTGAAGGAGCAAGACATAGCTTGTACCTTTCATCCTTGCATTTTGTTTTGACCAGCCTACCTCGACCATGTACAGATATGCTCTGAGTCTCTTTTTCATGCCCTGCCCCGCTTTGGATTCTCCTCGATCCTCCACTCGCGTGCTCACCGAAGGATGTTCTGGACAGTATCGCTTTCAAGCGACTTTCGCCGACGCTTACGCGGATGCCCGTCGCTACGAGGTTATGTAAAAGCTGGTCATGGGCTTTTGCTTATTACCTAGTAATCAATCTTCCCTATGGTTCTCGGGTTTTGTTCATATGCAGCCTGAGTATAGCGTTTTTATCTTGCGCACGAGTACAATCAAGTGCCAATGAATCGCGAAAATTTCTCTCTATTGCAACGGCCGTAGAATGTGGCCAGCGCCACTGTTAGATAAAGTAGCGTTGTTGACACCGAATGGCATGACTTGGCAATTTGCTATCCATCTGATCAATCGATCGTGATTTGGAGTACTTAGGCGAGTTGCTGCTGAAATCCAAGGCCCTTCAGACTTCCACGGCCCCTTCTATGAAGAACCATGGTGCATATTTAACATCACGAGAGCTCGCTGTTTCTCCGTTCCTGGTCTCCTCTTCCGTTGAGCTTGTCGCTCGTTGTTATCCTGTCTTACTTGTTGCAACGTCGAAGTCGAAGTCGAAGTCTGAACGCCACAGCCCTCGGCGTTCGGCTCAAGTCTCTCCAGCCGTGATTAGTGCGTGTATTTCAAGCGTTAACGATATAAGCACTAACCCCCCTACTTTCCTGCAGTTTGCTGAGCCTTTTCCGGCCATGTACGAGGAGTTCGACACACGCATCTGGAACTCCGAATATACTGCCTATGTCTCGACGAGGTGCGGTACACCACTCGTTCTTCTACGTAATTTTAGCGGCTCACGTACTATTTAGCAAGCTCGAACAAGCGCTCCGCAAGGCGTCGAAACAGGCGACACAGTATGAGCAGCAGATGAAGGACCTAGAGGTGAGTTGCCCCTCGGCCCAGCCGTGATGGAGTTCGTTTGCTTACCAGCTATTCACAGGGCAAACTTTCCGAGAGCCTGTCAAATTTCCGCGCGATAGACAGCCAACTGCAGGAGGCGTTCGTTGGCATTCGCGTGCGTTGCCGTTTCCTTGTGTTTCTACAGCCTTCCGCTCTATTCCCACCTATCCATTCTATCACATGTCAACGACTTGTAACACAGTTTCTCCGTTCCTTGACTGCCTTTCGAATTTCATGCATCATGTCTTACCTACCTATCACTATAATCGATGCCACAGCCTACTGACCCTTTGCCATGCAGCGTAACACACGCCGCGCTACCCGCGCAATGAACTCCCAAGTGCCGCATATCGCACAAGAGCTCGACGAATCCATGAAGGATCTCGTCGAACTCGCCGAAACGCTGCCCGTTATCCGCACGCGCGTTCACGACATCAAGGCCGTGTACGACTCTGGACGCAAGAAGGCGCAGGCCCTCGTGCAAGATCTCACGTGGCTGAACACCGAATTCTACGAGCGGTGGCGCGCGATCGTGTTCACTGCGAGGAGCCCCGTGTCGTGGCGGTGGAAGGTCATCATGCGCACCCTCTTTGTAGTCTCGTTTGTCATGTGTATCTGGCTCGTGTGGATTGCGCTCGCGGGCACGTATCGCGCATACCGCCAGCGCCTGCTGTGGGGCGAGCGGTTGATGTCATAAGCCTCACATTCAAATCGTCGCCCAAACGTTGCAGCTCAACGTGACGACAGGCGGACTTTTCCTGTCGTCTGGTACATTTGTGACATCTGTCCAAGCGCTTACCGACAGGCGTTGCCAGTATGCCTATCTTTTCCTCAGCTATAGCATGACGTTCGACCAGCTTCCGGGCGCCGGATGTTCCTGCATTTCGCTGCAGCTCAGTGCAGGTAATTTCCGGCTGGTGTGGAGGAACGATGTCATGAAGCCATGTCTGTTCCAGAGCAACAATCAAACACGGCGATACTGTCGATAGAGGAGTCCAGCACGGGACGGCAATCCCAGCTTTGCTAACGCACAGGTTGTTTCATACCGCGTGCTCATCTCAAGTGCGTATTGTATAAACACGAATCTCGTATAGCTGCATTTTTTCCTTTTCGGTCTATATCCCTATCGTTTCCCTTTCACTTGCTTTCCGCGTGTATTTATATCGTTTCTTCATTGCCTCCTTTTCATTTTTGCTCATCGTCCTTCCTCTTCACTTCCGTTGCGCTCTCCCGTTGTGATCAGCCTGCGTCTAAGTGTATCTTTATGTCGTTCCGCTTATTATAGCATTGAATATTGATGGCTTATGTATTTATGTCGTCAGAGGGGTGTGTATTATTCAAGGTGGTGCTCAACAAATACGATTTCAATTCTTGATACTTACGGGTGGGATGGCTGCAGTTCCTGTTATATTTTAGCATGTCGCGATGTCATCAAGAAACTTCGTCGCGAAGAGATCTTGAACGACTATGAACACAGTTTATCTTCAAGGTGCGCATACTCATAGTTTATTTTTTTCACTTATAACATTTCTCGACTAGTAATAACCACTGGAAGCATCAGCATGTAGAGTTCCTGGATCAACACAGCCAAAGAAGATAGCGAGGGACATATCTTCTACGCCTATGACTTCTCAGTTATGCTGGAGCCAGGGCAGCGAGACACCGAGTCGAGGACGAATGCTCCCTCCGCCCCCCTCAGATGCCTGTCGCACTGCCCGAGGAGCACAGGAGCCCAACAAAGCAAAGAAGGTACTATCCAGCAAGTCTGCCCGGGTTCCACAACCCCATCACGTCGACACCTCTGCATAGCCGACCTCTAAAAGTCAAAGGTAAGGAACCCGAGATTCCACGAGACATGGCCGCCTCACAAGATTTATTCGATCCGCCGTCCATAGCCATGGACTCTACCACTACGATGATACTCCCTCACCCGCAAGTCCGATACATGTCAGTCCGACGCCGACTTAGCCTGCATCGCGTAGGTGTGACTGTCGACACTCCTGTGGCGATGTTCGGTTTCCGGCGTGGACGAACATATGGACGACGAGGATGCAGCTGAAGAGGAAGAGGTCGCTGAAGAGCTTGACTGGACTGTATAGGTAATCAGTTTTGGAGTGGTTAACGCTTCGCCTGACCTTTTTCTATTGTTTGTTTATGCAGTTGTCCCGACTGGTGGTTACACACGCTATACCCTCTGCAACACAGTCGGCATCACAGGTTATCATACAGATTTCGGTCGATGATACCGTTCTCCAGCGCCTACTCTCGCATTGCTCATAATTATCGTGAATCGTTCACGGTTGGATGACTGCAAGTCTGTTCTCAAGTCTGTATCTGCCTTACTCATAGACATAATTCGTGCTCTCGTTAATGCCAGGGACGACGTGCAGAACTCGAATGATGTCTTGCGACGACTGATATTGCTATTAACGTGCTTGCTAGCTCTCCAGCGGGCAGCAGTCCTCAGTGCTTCGATTCTCGCTATCTTTACCACTCTACCAGATATGGGCGTGGAAATCAAATGTGCACCGAAAATGAGACGCTTAAGTACCTCAGGTGAGAAGTGTGGTGGTGCCAACCGACGTGTACATTGCTTACAATAGATCGTAACAGACATTCAATATTCAATGCTCAAGCGCTCATGACTCTACCTGGAGAATCTGAGACATTCGGTTAGGGTCCATTGGGCTCGTATGCTTCCTTCAGGACTCTAGGGATTGCATGCAAACAAACTTATCTGAGGTCGGGTCGCATTATCAGTGCAACAGCACGTAACCCACAAACTTCCTTTGCGCCGTATTTAGAACGGAATGCAACAAAGCACGTCGCGTCAGGTTGAACCTTGAACTTTGCATGGATATCCACCATCCGATCGCGCGATAAAAATAAGAAAATGGTCGATTTTGACGCAGCTGCCCGTGGACAGTCTGCTCAAAGCTGAGCGCTGAGGATTGCTGGTAAGTAATCATGGTGACGTTTTTTTCGGTTTCATCGCTTTCGACTCGACACCACCTAGATTGGACCGCTACCTTTGACAATCCCGCTTCGCGTGTATCAAAGCGAGCCCAAGGTATATGCACTACAATGCCAAAGTCGGCTGCTATCTTCACACCCTAACACCCGTGGGCCCCGTTTGAAAGACAGTATACATGGTTCAGAAGCACGATGGTTGTGTGGTCCAAGTGCCGTGTCCGGAGGCGTGTTTAACGAAGGAAACCATACTAGCTAATGGATGGCCAGAATTTCCGATCTGTGTTCTTCCTAATGACCCTTATGGACAAGGTACAAGGCACACTTGGACCGCTCCACAACGAACGGCATTGGGCCATGTGACCGCGTTCTAAGGGATCAGATCGAACGCTGGGTCATGGCAGGTATTGGCCTACAATATTAACTGTGCAGTTGTTTCAGTTCTATTTTTCGCGAAAAAAGCATCCGATCTCTCTGTTCCTGTCGTGCTTGCACTGAAAAGTGTCAAACGAAGGCCTACGGGACGACGATGTCGCCGACAAGGTTCGTAAAGCGAATCCTGACGGAGAAAGCTTAAAATTGAAGGAACAAAGTAACCCTTTATCATCTCATCTCATTTGGAGAAGCAAACTCACCACCGTCTAAGATTGTCGTGCAATTCAATACATCTTATCGCAACCGTCATTCTTTCCATTCATGCGTCCAGTAGGTTTGGACATCTCGTATTGTTCATGCCTCCCCTCGCATCATATGGCCTCTCATTATGCACAACGTTATAAAGTATGTGGGCAGACCTTTGTGGTACGTATCCCAATCTTCTGCGATAGCGAAATGTTGCAGCAGCTGGTCCTATGCGCCTTTATTTTGATCGTCCCAGTCGTGGTCTGGATAAGGTGGCGAGTGAAATCTAATCCGCCTTTGCCTCCAGGCCCCCCCGGAGACCCATTCATTGGCCATGCTCGCCTGCTCTCATCGCTTGTAGAACGTGAGGATGATTTTCAGAAGCTCACTCATTACGGTGAGCTAGATCTCTTTTTTAATGATTTCATCTTTGTCTGAATCACCGGCTAGGCGATATTGTTCATCTTCATATGCCTGGAATGTCTGTAGTCATCGTAAACTCCGAAAGCGTTGCGACGGAACTCCTAGACCGAAGGGGGAATATCTACAGCTCTCGTCGCCAGGCAATCGGTATGGAAATGTAGGTCTTTCTGACATGCAATGTTACAAAAAAGTAAACCACTTCACGTGCAGGACAGGTTTCGAGCCTGTTCTCCCATTGTTGCCTTACCATCTACCACTCTACAATAAACATCGGCGTATCTTTCAGAAACATTTCAGTCGTGAAGCGACCGCCTTTTATCGACCACTCGTTGCAAGTCGCGCATATAACCTTCTCAAAGACTTCCTTGCCCGACCTCATGATTATGACGAGCATATTTTGCGGTAGGCCTCACTCACATTTCGTCTTCGGTCGTGTGAAACCAAATTCCCTCCAGCTTCGCCTTAATCATTCCTTACAAAGCGGGGTTTGGCTTCGACGTAGAAAATGATGACGAGATGTTCCAAACTTGTCGTGCTGCTCTAAAAGTCCTGAATGACAGTCCTCAGCTATCTCTGGTTGACTTCGTCCCTGCGCGTGAGTGTCTAAATATCAGTATAATTTTCCTGACATTTAAATTTGTGTACAGTAAGACATTTCCCCGGCTGGCTTCCAGGCGCCTCGAATGTTAAACGGGCCAGAAAACTTCGGCCTCTGGTCCGCAAGATATTCGACTATCCGTTCGAAGTATTGAAAAAACAATTCGAAGTGAGCACAGTCTATTTGACTGGTCATATCTTACGTCTATGTAGGATGACGTAGCAATGGAAGCTTCAGTAGTGGGGAAGGAGTACGAGCTGGGGATAGAAGCTAAGGAAGATCCTTCGGAGTTAGCATTTGGCCTTGCAGGTGTTGGAGGCACAATTCTATCTGCCGGTATAGACACGGTAAGGTCTTACGTTTGTTGTATGCGCTGCCATGCGATGCCTGAGATCTGAGATTTTATCCATTCAGGTCTGGACAACGCTGGCATTCGCCGTGATCTTCTTAGCCATGAATCCAGAAGTCCAACGAACTGGTCAAGCAGAACTGGATAACATACTAAAAGGAGTGCGGCTCCCTGACTTCGACGATCAGTCCTTGCTTCCGTATATTGATTGTATAGTCATGGAAATTCAACGGTACGTCGCTCCTGCATCTGCTAATTTTTTTTTAGGTCCTAGGGACCTCTGATCACAATTGATATTGAAGATTCGAGCCCGCTGTCCCACGCGGTATGTTGCAGAAACTCACTAAATGGGTAGTGCTGACGTTGAGTGCCACCATACCAGGTATCCATCATCTGTCCACCGAGGATGATGTATACAATGGGTATTTTATTCCCAAAGGTACAGTAGTCATCCCGAATGTAAAGTACGATTCTTCGTTCCTTTATCGCTCCACTTCTGATTGCTGTTTCCAGGGCTATCGGTCGAGATGGGAGGGTTTATAAGGATCCAGAGTGTTTCAACCCCGCACGGTTTCTTCCCCAACCATACGGTAGCGGGGAGCCGCCGTTTACAGCTGGTTTTGGATATGGAAGAAGGTGCGCAGCAATTTGAGAGCTTTGTGTCAACTCACACGCTACATCTCTCTTGTATTCGCAGGATCTGTCCGGGTCGGCACCTTGCCGACGCCGAGCTATTTATCGCCGTGGCTTCCATCCTAGCGGTCTTTGACATCCGACCAGCTGTGGATTCCAATGGTGTAGAGATAAAGCCTGAACTGAAGTTGTCGCCTGGATTCATCAAGTAGGTGTTGTTGTCTTTTCAATGTTGTCGGGACTGATCAATGCGCGAACATGCAACATTTACCACGAATGTCAGGCACCCAAAGCCTGTGGCCTGTGATATCCGGCCGAGATCCCCCGCCTTTGCCCGATTACTCCAAGACAATATTCATTAGGTCGTCGTAAATCTATGCCGTCGAACCGGAGGTCCGTAAGCCCGAGATACGTACGTTTCCGCATCCACACTGCGCGGCTCTGTGTATGTACTTATCGATATCTTGACCACATGAGTATTTAACTTTTGACGCATCACTCTTTTTTATGGTGTAAGACCTGACTCCGAAACACTACGGATGAACAACGGACGAGACTAACAAATCAGTCAGAATCAGAGATTTCCTTTGACACGTCGGCCATCATGAAAACCTGACCATTGTAAGGAATTGTCTCCTAAAAACCTAGCAGGCTAGGTAACTAGATCAACAATGACATACAAGAGCATCGGACGGTGGTAGCAAGGGATCTCGTTGAACTATATTTGATATGCAAGAAGTACATGAAAGGATGGAACGAGGACAGATCACGCAACACAGCGAAGCAAAACAAAACAGGTACACACATACATATGTGAAATCGTTGTAAGTTGCATTGGGACACCGAGATCATGTAATGTTAGCAACAGGCACAGGCACGGGGGTTAGCGTAGACGGCTCAGGGTCGGCGGCGGACATCTCGACATCCATAGCGTTATCTTGGGTACCATTGGTTGTACTACCAGATGCAGGTGGAGGTGGTGGCGCGCCGCCTTCGCCGTCCAGATCCATCAGTTCGTCCTGCTCCTCCTCTTTCGGCGCAGTGGCGGCAAGCCCATCCGCGACGGCTTTCGCAATCTCCTCTCGCGCCTCCATGCTCGCATCCCTAAGAATTGATATTCGATCTGGCTTTGATATCGTCGGATCGACAGAATTGTTGAAGCCCGCCGCGAGACCCTCGAGCGCCCACAAATGCAAATACTCTCTCGGATTCTGCAGTCCCTCCTGTACCTCGTCGCGCAGAAGCTCGTGCTGGAGTATCCGTGGATAATACCTCCCACTGAGCAATGTGAGCGACATAACGCACTCGTACCCCGGCGCGCTGATGCGGCGGAATTTGTAGTTTGCTGGCGCAAGAGGAAGGAGGTACGTGTCGGTTGGCGCAGCATCCTTGGTAGCCTCCGCATCCGACGCAGTAGCCTTCTGCTTGCCTTTGTCTGACGGCTCGTGCCAATCCTCGTCAACCAGCTCAAACAACGGGCCCGCCATCCTGATCTCCTTCTTCGTACGGTGCCGCCCTTCCTGCGGCACGGGTACGTTCACAACAATGAGCGCGTCGAGGCGCATGAACACGCCACGCTTTGCTGCGCCTCGATCGTACAGCGCCTTCTCCTTCTCCATCTCCGATACGTTCTCGAGCTCGTCCTGAATGCGCTCCATCACGGTGGGGCCTGGCCCTGCGGGTGGATGGATGCCGGTGACGCCGTGCGGTGCGACATTCGCGCGCTCGAGTTTCAGCCGCACAAAGTCACTGACCCAAATGCGCTCCGAGCCCCACCATAGCCCCTGGAAGCGCTTCTGCGTCGCGCTGCGCCCGACGGGTATCTCGCCTAGCACGCGCGCGCCGATTGACGCGACTTCGCTGGGAGTCAGTGTGTCAGAAAGACCCGAGGGGTTGCCTGGAAGCTGCTGCTGCTGCGACGACGTCTGTGGGCCAGTCGACGCCGACCGTGACGCTGAGGGCGGCGGCAGGTGGAATTGGAACTCCCATTCGTCTGTTGGGCACCAGAAGAACGTTACTTTGGACGCCATCTGTACAGCGAGCACGAACGGGGTGACGGCATCGACAAACGTCGCCACGGGAGCGTCGCCCTCGGGAAAAGGCATGAATTTCTTGATTTTGTCTTTATCCAGATCGAGGGGCGTGCTGCTAAATGTATGGACGAGCTCGTCTGATGGCACATGTGCGTGATACGGGAGGATATACATGTCTTCTATGGGTGGGCTTTGTTCTACAGCGAGCAACTTGACCTTGTAGATCGTGTATTGCTGTATTTTCCAAGGCGGATTGCGAGAGTTCTGCGAACCTATGACCATGTCGTCTGAAACGGGATCGTGTAGTGCGCGACTTTTGGGCATTATTTGCTCGATGACGCCAGGCCAGAACCGTATGGCGTCCGATCCGTCCGGGTTGCGACCCATAACCAGGCTGGGCAGCCTGCACCAAACAACCTCGCCCTCGCGGAACCAACGCATGATGTGCATCATCTTGTTACCACGGACAGCACGTACGTCGGCATCACGTTCCGGCAGCATAGGAAATCCAGAGTCTTCTGAAGGGCTCGTGAGCACACCCGGCGAAGGGGAGAGCGGCTGGAATATGCGCTGTATCGAAGCATAGAGCTTCGGGGGTTCTGGTGGAGCCTTGCCCCGTCGGGTTGCTTTGTGCCGTGGTCCTGGGCGGGGGGATGAACCAGCTGTGGTCATGATGCCGGCCATTGAGCTAGTGATTTCGCGCTGGGGCTTCTTGGTGCAATACTTGCACTCGCAATCGCCCTGCATGTTTCTGAACAGCCACACTGCGTGTGGGATCATCTCGTTTATTGAGCGGAAGCGCGAACCGGGGCGTCCTAGGAGCAAGTCGGTATTAAGTACAACAGGCAAAAGCGGCAAACCGACGAAATGATACCAAATATGTATATATCGCGACGGGGATTTTCATAATGTCCTTTCATGTGTTCATACATCTTGTATCCATTGGGAAATGCGGCGAGGATATAGCCCGGCTTGACCACTGCGGATGGAAGTGCCAATGAACATGGGCTTTACATGAAAACCACACAGTGACAGCCACCTACCTGGAAAATCCAATGATGTAGCAATGGCATTTGCGACGCCCTTCCTATATTTGACATGAATGGTTTCGAGGTCATCGACAACACGCATATAGTTGACCTGCCCATCAGCATCGCGATTTGAGTGAACGTTCAAGGGCCAGGTATTTGAGTCGCCATCCGAGCAGGGGAACGATATCTGTGAATATGTCGCAACGTCCTGCGCGGACTCGAATCCTTGCTTGACGTTTCTAACGGGCATGATTCTGGCAACCACAGCGTCAGGTGCTACCAAGTAACTCGGGTGTTCCCTGACAGCGATGCTCTCTCAGTTTTTGAATCCAAAAACAAGCAGAAGCGGAACGAAATTCATGGAAATATAGAGCAAGAGAAAAGTCCGAATGCTCTCGAATCCTGAATAAGGCGCTTCGCCGCCACGTGCCCGTGCTGGCGATCATTCGAACGGCGATCAAACTCGGACTCGGAAGGAGTCACGATCGTGTTTGTTGTCCACCCATCGTTCAGAACGGTAACTTTGCTTGCCAAACAATATGCCTCAGAAAAGGTGTATACCATGTCAAGTGTGCAATCTTACAGAGTCCAAGTACACATGCGCCCGCTGTACGCTTCGATAGTGAGCACTCAGGAGTCAGGATGCCACCTGCATACTGACGACTTAGCCTATGATCTTATTTTGAACGAATCTCAAACCACCCAGTTGTTCTGTACCATGTTTCAAGTCACACAAAGGTAGCGCAGCTCTCCCAGGCGTATCTACATTCTAACGTCGTTGCTATTCCGCCAGAGGTTTGCCAGGCCACAAACTCAGAGCAAAAAGCCATGCCACTTCCCAGTGCCGCTTCAGGTACGTCAAATTGTGATGTGTATGTGTAATGTGTCTTCTGTGTAATTAATTCCTACAATGGCAAGCAGATGATGTCGAGAACGCACCCCGTCAACAATCTCTACAATTTGATAAGACACTGGTTTCCCCGCTCAAACCTCTGTCATCCTTAAAGTGGCCATACGTACCCGAGGCATCGGAGTTCCCCGATCCCCTCCAGCGCGACGACCCAAAACCCCTGTCGCTCCAGCAATATGAGGCAGTCGGTACGTCCCCTTACCCGTTTATCCATGCTGTCCAGCTCTCCCTTGACTAGTTCGTTCCTGCACTATCAGCCATGTCCAAGAACATCCGGTCCCTCTTAGCCGCCCACCCCGAGTTGCGCGAGAAAATACGGGAAATAGATAAAATGCGCGGCACAGCGAGAGAGGAAGCGTTACAGCGGGCCCTCGGTCTCACAAGGCCAGAGCTCCCGGGCTCATCTCACGGTCAGGAGACAAGTAAAGATATATTGAGGCTGCGGGAGTTTGCAGAGGCTGTTGAGAGTGCGATCCGCGGTGAGAATGATAAACAATTGCGGCTGGAGTGGGGCGAGTGATGAGCTCAGCCGGGCGACATCTGTTATATTCATTGTTCGCGAACGGTGCATAAATACATTCCCCTTATATCCTTTCAATAATGTATGTAGTATTTAAGATGTACCTGCAGCTGCTTTCTTCTCTGTATACGACTTTAACCTGGACAATGGTGGGAGGAATCAAGTCAAAACTACAACACAGCGACAGCCATCACGCATGAACGAAAGGATAACTCACCTCTGATAATCGCGATCCACCTTCGCATCCCCTCCACCACCGCCAGCCTTCTTTTTCTTCTCTTTCCGCTGCTTCTTCTTCTGGTGTGAATTGACGGCGTCGTCCATCTTTAGAAAGTCCTTGATCGATGGAAGTGCCGACGATGCGAGCGGAACTAGCCGGACGGGCTGGCCATCGTCTTCGGGGTACTGTTCTTCTGGCGCAGCGTGACCCGACTTTCTTGACGGATCAGTGTCTTCCAGATTTTACGAAGCGCCAACACGATTCGTCGAAGGTCCAGGACTGAGCGATTGGCGCACTGCGGACTCGGACTCGGGGCTCGGCGTGAACCAGCGACCGCGCTGCGATATACTTGGTGCCGACTCGTCCTTTACATCCTTTCCTAGACGCTGTGGCGGTTCCGTGTCTTCATCATCGACATTGTCTGCATCGTCGTCCAGCAGCCCGAGCCCGTCGTAATCCCCTGCATCCGCAAAAATGGCAACATCTTCTGCGAGTGATTCAGGCTCAGCAGCTTTGGTTTTCGGTTGGGAGCTTTGCACTGAGGGTGATTTCGGCGGCATAGCTGCACTCGTGTGGACACCCGCGACAGTGTTGGACTCGTCAACTTTCCGCTTCTTTGTCTTCCGCCCTCCATCCTCGCCCTCGGCGGCTCTCTTTTTCTTCTTCTTCTTCGGCTTTATAGCGTCCGATTCAGTACCAATAGGTTTAAACCCAATGGGCTTGAACTTGTTATTTAGCTTCGTGTCCGCCGCGGACGCTACAGAGCCGTCGCCTTCCTTGCCCTTGCGTAAAGCCCCGAGTAGCTCGTCGCGCGTGCGCTTCTTTGGACCTCTTGAGGCAGTGGTAGTAGCGGCAGGTTCCGGAGCGGCGGAGAACGCCTCTTCGAGCATGGCATCGTCGTCCGTCTCAAACGCCGCCGCTTTAGCCTTGTTTTGCTGCAACAAAGCGAAGTCCAGACCTTTCACGAGCACGGAGTGTTCGCTGTCGCCTCCGAGATAGCGACGCTGCTGTTCGATCTGGGTTGATCCATGAGACGAAGAAAGCGGTGGTGTAGAGAATGCGAACGAACCGTCTTCTGATCCTGGCCTTCATCTGCGGCGCGGCGTTCGAAATCTTCTAGCAATGCTTCAACCTTGTTTCAGAGCACGTCTTACACACTGTAACGCATATCGACCGCAATTACTTACTCCTGCGAAATCATTTCCCTCGCCCTCGCGTCGCTCGGCAGCCCGATCGCGGTACGCCGAATCGGTAGCCTTCTTCGCCTTTCGTGGCTTGAATAAAGGTTTTGATGCATCTCCTGCTTTTCTATACCGTACACGTAAATGGGGAATATACGAGAGACACAAATGGCAATCACAGCTTGCTGCTATGGCTGGTCGAGGCGGAGGTCAATGTCGTTTGCTGGGTGGAAACAGGTGTTTGGAGAAGTTTACGGAAGGAATCCTAGAAAGAGTGGCATGTTATTTAGACTATCACAGCCATACCATTCATGAACTACCTGGTCCATATTTGACCAAGTCTCGCAGCAACGCAGAGACTTATATTATGCAAGAGCGAAACACGGAAAGAACGCTCAGCGCCGGATGCAGGTCGTTCGGGTGGACACTCTCAAACGGCGATCAGAAACGGCGATCAATAGATTCACTGCCCGTCCATGGTTGCGTCATCTTCGCCTGGACTGTGCCGCGGCGTGCCGAATGTCATTGGGATGGAAATCGCTCCGCTGATTTCTCTTCGATTCTGAAAGTTGTGTGAGTGAAGATGGGAGTATCTCGAACAATACTCGAGCAAATAAAGCGTCTCATCCCACCTCTCGATGGAACTCTGCATAAAGGCCAATCCGGTGCGCGTTTCCGAAGCAGTTTGCCATCGAGTAGATTGAGACGAGCACGAATCATGAACTGACAGGACGTGTCGGCGTGCTGGGAGGCGCTCTCGAGTAAGTGAGTTTATCCTTGCAGCTATTGATATACGTCAATTCACATTGAACAGCTATACGGGTGCTCCGTTCTTCGCGTCTTTCTCTGCTCTGCGTTTCGTACGTCTATTGCTGCTCCTCCGACGCAATGAAGTTCATATCTATCTGCATCAGGGCGCGGATCTTTCGCATGTAATATGCTCTCCCACCGCTGCAGGCGCCATCAAATCCTACTCGCCCGATCTCATCGTCCACCCCATCCTTCGTGAGGACTCAACAATCGACATTGTACGACCAGAATTGGACGCCATCCTCGCTCGCTTACATGTACTAGTCATTGGCCCGGGGCTCGGGCGGGAAAGCTACATGCAGCGCTACGCGAAGGCCGCGCTTGCCGCTGCGCGGGCACGGGACATGTACGTTGTAGTCGATGCCGACGGGCTCTACATGATCGGACAGGACCCCGACTCGCTGCGCGGCTACCCGAAAGCTGTCGTCACACCTAACGTGGTCGAGTTCGGCCGCTTACTGAAAGATGTTGGCGGCGATCCTGATACGCCCAGCAACGACAAGGCAGCGCTACTCAGCCGCTTGCTTGGTGGTGTGACCGTCCTCGAGAAGGGCGCACACGATATAGTGGCCGTAGATAATACCAAGGTTAAAGGTGTCAGGGACGGCCAGCGTGAGCAGATTGAGGTCGACATTACTGGAGGGATGAAACGTTGCGGTGGTCAGGGCGACATCCTCAGTGGCGCTGTCGGCACGTTCTTGGCTTGGGGAAAGTGCTATGAGGACGGGGCATTTGGGTGTGTGTACAACTCTGCTGCTCATCAAAAAATGCTGATTACTTTAAATTGTCATACCTCTTTGTTCAGCGATGGATCGTTGCCTTTCACTCGTATTCCGCTGCTTGCGGCTGTGGGCGGAAGCATGGTCACTCGAACAGCGAGTCGTCGCGCATTCGCCATACACGGACGCGGTGTTGTCACACAGGACATGCTCAGCGAACTAGCAGCAGCATTTTCGGAGGTTCTCGGAGAAGAACATGTTTTTGGAGACAAGGGGAAACTATAAAACTCAGGCAATGTCGGAAAACCAAAGTGTACTAAACCAACCAAACATGTACAATAGATTTGAGCGGGTATGTCAATTTATTCGTCTATGTTTGGTTGACGCGTTTCTGATCGTGCCCATTTATCTTCTCAGAGTGTATATTCTACTTTTGAACATGTGTCGGGTGTACTAGGGGAGTGAGTGCAGTCTTCGAACACGAGAAAACCGATCGACGGTGCGATCCAAGTATACCCCGCGTTGCCTTGCTCATCGGACTCATGAAAGCATTTGTCGCCGCAGCCTGGTTGATCTATCGTAAGTCCTTGGCCTACAAATAGAAGGCGCTGTAGCCAAGTGGTTAAGGCGATTGATTAGAACAAGCAAACTATATCACTTCCACTTTGTGGGCGTAGGTTCGAATCCTGCCGGCGTCGTCAAATGACCATCTAGTTTTTGCATTTATATATTATACAGTGGACGATGATCTGTTCCACAGCGAGCAGTGTAGGTTCGACCGGGACGATACACGTTCCCAGCCGTCACGCTGTCACACGCGACCCACCTCGCCCCGTTCGATCGCCGGCGGCGATCGGCTA
>KN881721.1:0-196291 GCA_000934395.1 Fistulina hepatica ATCC 64428
CATGTATTCTGCACTTCACCTCTTGTATTATATACTCCAGAACAAAGACCAATATTCACAGAATCGGCTATCTTTTTGTCTTCGGCTTTCGAGCGACTCGTGTTCTCACTATTTGATCTCTCGCTCCACTTGTCACGCCAAGGTTGCAACTCAGTCAGGTGTTTCGTCACCTCCAATGCTTCACTCTTCGCATAAGGGGTCGCATCTCAGTTCTCACGACGGTACCACGTTGCCGGTCGTCACATTAGGTGAAGTCGTTTAGCACGACTCGCTCATCATACTCCAGTCCACTCGCATCCACGTTTGTCTTCTATTATTTCACTGATCGTAGACCCTTGTGCTCAAAACACGAGGTGTTTAAATAATCTGAACGGTTAGCTTCTATTCCTTAAGTGGGAAGAAGTTTCGGTGTACCAATCGTGAGGGCGGTAGTCAATCCACCCACGAGCACCTGTCATAACTGCGGATTTGACTATTGTATTATTACCTGCCCAGAGAAATTTACCTGGAGGTCTTAACGTACTCACTCCGTAAGGCCCTTTTACCTACGCATTGTGTTTGCGAATCGTTATATACAAATACTTACCAAAAAACCGAAATTACTTTACAAATACCTACAATGAGCTCTCCCACCAACCCCTTCACGCTGCCTACCATGCAGCAATTCCAAGAAGCTTTTGCTGAACTTCGAGGACAACTTGCTATGCAGCAAGCCCTCATCGATACCCAAGCAGCTATGCTGCAAAACTTTTCAATGAACACACCAGCAGTCCAAACCAATGCAGGGAATGCAAGAGTTGCCGCTGGAATGGCTGCACAAGGACTTATTGGAGTCAAGGCTGTCAAGCCTACTCCCTTCGATGGAGCTCGAGGTGACGAAGCCCAAGCATTTATATCATCCCTCCGCCTTTACCGGGCGTTAAACACCACGGCCTTTCCTACCGACACAACCTTTATCCTTTGGTCACTCACCCTTATCCAGGGAAAAGCGTGCCCTTGGGCACAAGTCGTCACTGAAGAAGCCTTGGAAACACTAGCAGAACCAAACGAACCACACCCACTTTATGTCCTCAATTTCGAAGAATTTGTCAAACACTTCTCGATCTCATACTATGATCTCGACGCTGAACACGTCGCCGCCAGGAAGCTTGAACTTCTCAAGCAAACAGGACCTGCCGCCGAGTACCTCGGAGAATTCAGGAGACTATGCCGCATTGCCGGCTACGAAATGAATACATTCCAGACAATGCGAGCATTCAGAAACGGACTGAAAGAGCATGTAAAAGATGAATTGGCGCTCAGGGATGAACCACCAACCTTTGACACCCTCGCAGACTTAGCAGTCCGCATCGACAACCGACATTGGGAATGGCAGCAAGAGAAGAAAAGCACTACCGCAACAAGGCCTACCCCTTTCACGGCTACTAGACTGGTGCCAAGCCAAGCACCCAATTGGCGCACATCATCCACCTCGCCACACACCAACCCATTCAATACAATCCGACCAATGGCCATTGCCACTCCGCCTCCAGACCCAAACGCTATGGATATCTCTGGAGGAAGAAAATGCATCACGCCGCAAGAACGCGAGTGGCGCGTTAAGAACAATCTCTGTATGTATTGTGGACAGGCGGGACACACAGTCCAAGCACATTGCCTTCCTCAAAGGGCGAATGCAATCGAGATGCCTCCATACCCATGGGGGCCATACATACCAACACCAATCCCACAGCAATACATTGCTGCAATGCAAACACCACTACAGCCGTATTTCGCCGCAGCAACCTATCAAGCGACACTCCCGCCACCACCACAGCAATGAGCACTTCCACCCCCACCACAACGTCCTTCACCGCCTATAGTCTCGTCACAAACACCGGTCGAACCGACCAACGATCTAATTGAATTGGATTTTTAAAGACGCCTCAGATGAAAGTTGTGTCTCCGAAGGCTCCCCGAATAAAGTATGGACCGAGACCCTGTGTAAATATACGTGCCTCTGTACTACCCTACTCAGAACAGAATGCACGACATTTGGTCATCGATACAAAGCTTGACACGGGAAAAACCACAACACCGCATGCCATGATTGACTGCGGCGCAACAGGAATATTTATCAATGAACGATTCATAGCAAAGGAAAACTTCCCTAAAGTTCCACGGGAATTTCCACTACCGATTAAAGACATAGATGGACGATCATTAGGCACGGTCGCGCATCAGGTTAAAGGCACACTTCGGGTTCAAAATCACGAGGAGGAAGCACTGTTCGACATCGCACCAGTCGGACGATACCCCCTTGTTCTAGGACTACCATGGCTACAGAAACACAACCCCAATATCGACTGGACCACTGGAAGGATAGTTTTCGGCTCGGCACACTGCTCCACTCACTGTCTAGACAAAGCCCCTGATGTAGTCGCGAGAACAGACGACGCCATTGACCTTGTCGACCCTATGGATGACGAAGAAGTAGAGATATTCGCTATGGAAACAGCGACCAAAAAGAACCTCTCAGCAGAAATAGCTTCTAAACACAAAGAAGCACCGAAACCAATCAAGGAAATTGTCCCTCCAGAGTATCATGACCTCCTCGACGTCTTCTCAAAGGAAAAAGCTTCTATACTCCCGGAACATCGCTCCTACGACTGCGCAATCAATCTTATCGAAGGAGCTGAACTCCCAAGACCCTCTGGCCTTATTCCAATGTCTGACTCTGAATTAAAGGAACTTCGTGAATGGCTCGACGAAATGCTGGCAAAAGGTTTCATCACTCCATCCAAATCACCAGTCGCAGCACCCTGCTTCTTCGTCCCAAAGAAAGATGGAACAAAGCGACTAGTCGTCGATTGGAGAAAACTCAACACTATTACGGTTAAGGATCAATACCCTATTCCTTGATTAGACGAAATTGTCGATCGACTACGCGGCTCTACTGTCTTTTCAAAGTTCGACCTACGGCATGGCTATAATCAAATCAGGATTCGTGAAGGAGACGAATGGAAAACTGCTTTCCGCTGTCGCTATGGCAATTATCAGTTCAACGTCATGCACTTCGGACTCACAGGAGCAGTCGGCGCCTTCCAACACTTCATTAACGATACCCTCGGTCCACTCTTAGATGTCAAATGCACCAATATCCTCGACAACACGCTTTCTTTCGCAAAAACACTTGCCGAACACGTCGCCACCAATCGAGAAATACTACAACGTTTCCGCAAGAACCACCTCTATTGCCGAGCAGAAAAGTGCGAGTTCCACAAACAGGAAATTGATTTTATCGGAGTACACGTTACAACAAAGGGGTTCAAAATGGATAAATGGAAAGTTGAAGCAATTCGAGATTGGAAACCACCGCAAAATCTCAGAGGCATCAGAGAATTTTTAGGCTTTATCGGATTTTATCGGCGTTTCATTAAGCAGTTTTCACACACGGCAAGGCCACTCCACGATCTCGAGAAAAAAGATGTACAATGGCACTGGGGAGAGCGGGAGCAGGCCGCATTCGACCAATTAAAGAATGCAGTGACCACCGCACCAGTACTAGCACATCCTGATCCCGAGAAGCCTTATACCATGGAAACCGATGCATCTGGCTATGCTTATGGTGCGATCTCATCACAAAAACAGGACCACGATCGCAGACACCACCCCATCGCGTTTTTATCAAAATCAATGTCACCCGCCGAACGCAACTACAATATCTACGACAAAGAAATGCTTGCAGTAGTCCGCGCACTGCAGCATTGGCGACAATATCTGGAAAGCACACGAGACCCAATACAAATCATCACCGATCATAAAAACCTCGAACACTTCTCCAAGCCACTTCCCTTGTCGAAACGACAAATGTGTTGGCTCGACTTCCTTTCACGATACAATTTCCAAATAGCATACCGGCCTGGTTCTCAAAATCGCACAGATGCCCTCTCCCGATGCTCCGATCACCGACCTAAAGAGGGGGCTGATGACCTCTACACACTCTTAAAGCCAGAACACTTCACGGAAATTGCAGGCCTGGAAACTCTCGATTTGGACTTCACCACTATAGCCGGGCTGTACGCTTCAGACGCCGAAATCCTTAATCTTATCAAGGAACGCCTCGCAAACGATCCCAGCCTCGCAGAACTGATCAAACTCCTATCGGCTGATTGTCACGAACTCATCGGAAGCGTCAAAACAGCACTCCAAGACTTCTCGTACGAGGAAGGACTCTTATATCATTTTGGAAAGGTTTATGTCCCGGCCAATGAAGAGATAAAACGGAAGATCCTCGAGTTGTACCATGACGCGATGATCGCCGGGCATCCTGGATGAGCACCTACTCTAGAACTTATTGACCGCTTCTATTACTGGCCTTCAATGAAAGCATACGTCAACCGATATGTCGACGGTTGCCAAGAGTGCCAACGAATGAAAGCGCGGAACGCGCCACTACAGGGCTTCCTGAAACCCCTCGAAACTCCAACCGGCCGCTGGCAATCCATTACTTATGACTTCATCACGGATTTACCTCGCACACACCGAAATCATGACACAATCCTGGTCGTCGTCGACCGCTTCACTAAGCGCGGTCACTTTATCGAATGCACGATGAAAGGGAAGGAGAAGCAGTTGACATCCGAGGATACGGCAACCTTATTCCGACAAAATGTATGGAAGCTTCATGGGTGCCCTACAGAAGCAACATCAGATAGAGGAAGACAATTTGACTCGGCATTCATGCGGTCCTTGTACAAACAACTCGGCATCAATCCCCGATTTTCGACAGCATACCACCCGCAAACGGACGGACAAACGGAAGTTACGAATAAAAGTGTCGAACTCTTCCTTCGGCTTTACTGCGGGCATCGGCAAGACGATTGGGACGAGTATCTCGATCTCGGAGAATTCGCATACAACAACCGGATTCATTCCTCCATCGGAATGTCACCATTCTACGCGGACTTAGGATATCATCCCACATTTTCCACAGTCCCTTCGCACGGACAAGGGAACCCAAAAGCGGAAGAATATGCGGAAGGGCTTGACCGGCTGCAAAAGGAAATTCAATTGGCTATTATTTTGGCACAGGAAAAGCAGAAAAAAGGATACGATGCGCATCATAGGGATACGCCGCAGTACGAAATAGGGCAACGGGTTTGGTTGGAAGCCATCAACATCACCACTGATCGACCCACTAAGAAACTAGCCCCTCGATGCCTCGGCCTGTACAAAATTACCGCAAAAATTTCGTCACATGCCTACCGCCTCGAACTCCCGAAAACAATGAATATCCACCCAGTATTCCATGTCAATCTTCTTACCGCCGTACACGAAGACACAATACCTGGAAGAATTTTCGAGGAACCCGAGCCAGAAATAGTTGAAGGAGAAGAACATTGGGAAGTAGCTGCAATTCTTAACTCGAGGTATTATCAAAAGAAGTTGCAATATTTGGTTCGATGGAAAGGGTTCGATCCCAGCAACGACAGCTGGGAACTGGTTGAGATTTTAGAAGAAGACTGTCCCGCCATGATCGAAGAATTCCACGCTCGCTTTCCCGAAGCATGGTCGAAAACACACAAGCTGCCTCCTCGCTCGTAAGGTCGCTCATCGCGGCCTAGGAGGGGAGTACTGTCACGACCCCGAGCAAACATTACCTTTTACGGCTGGTGTATTGTCACCGGGGATTCATTATACTCGCGTCAACAGGCCTCCTCTATTTACAGAACTGTACTTACCAAGGTTCAAACCCATGACTGTAATTATATATAGGAATAACAAGGACTAACCACGTGACTATTATTATATACAATGATTGCTTCGTGCAGAGGGTTGATCGTAGGACATAGCACTTAAGTACAATCGGTTTCACTCAAATTACTTGGTCTGTGCTCGACCTCTGTAGTATTTAAAGTAGTGTACATACGCATGTATTCTGCACTTCACCTCTTGTATTATATACTCCAGAACAAAGACCAATATTCACAGAATTGGCTATCTTTTTGTCTTCGGCTTTCAAGCGACTCGTGTTCTCACTATTTGATCTCTCACTCCACTTGTCACGCCAAGGTTGCAACTCAGTCAGGTGTTTCATCACCTCCAACGCTTCACTCTTTGCATAAGGGGTCGCGTCTCAGTTCTCACGACGGTACCACGTTGCCGGTCGTCACATGCTGTACGATGGGATGGCAGCCTCGGAGCCTCGCTTTGGACCACTCATGATGGTGGTCATGGAACATATTGATGCTGTCTACCACGATGACGATGCCCAGGATCTGCCAAAGGACCAAAAGCCATTGGTGTATGGTGACATCGAACAAGCAATTGCCCTGCTTCATCAGAATGGCTTCATTTTTGGCGATCTTCGCAATGGAAACTTGCTGGCTATGCAAGGCAAAGAGCCCCTGAAGGCAAGGCTCATTGACTTTGACTGGGCAGGCAAGTGTAACGAGACAAGATGGTCGCTTATGATGAATAATGACTTGAACTGGCCAAAGGGAGCCAGAGGTGGAGACTTCATTGGGAAGGCAGATGACAAATACATGCTCTAGCAACTGAGCTGGAAACCTAGATAATGCATTTTCAATGTATTCTTGTCTCGACTTATATTTGCAAGCTTTTTGCGAAGAACTCGTTCAATTTGATCACACGCACCATACATCTCAAAGTTTCCAATCGGTCTGCATTTAATTCCTTTTACTATCTTATGCATGTTTCTTTCTACTATTTTACTGTGGTAATTGGCTCGAGAGAGGGTGCCAAGTACTTTGTATACCATCACATGGGGAAAAGGTTGGCAATAGGATTTCGGTGTTATGAGAGAACTCTTTTAAACGAGAAAAAGGTGAATCCAGTAAGTAAATTATAGGACCATGTTCTCAGTGCCAGGGTGTGCAGGGACAAGCAGACTAGATCACTTACAGTAATTTATATGAAAAGTAAGCAGCATTGACCCAGCTTTTCAAACCACCACCACATTGGTGGCGACATTGACTTACTCATCCATGTACAGTAGTTGGGAGTTGACGTAAAAGTCAGTGACGATGTCGAACGAGATTACCAGTGAACATGCACAGTGAATGCTGATATCTGGAGCTTCACGACCAAGCTGGACAACAGTCACTGGTCAGTACTTCAGTACTAAGTGCTGATGATTGAAGTACTGATACCTTGAGAAGCTCAGCTGGGTTTAGGTGTTCGAATATCAATGTGGAAGGCCGACAGTGCAGAGAATGGACCGATCATAGATAAGGTAGCAAGTCCCATCGCTACTAAACAGCCACATGCATCAGAGACATCCAATGAATATACTTGTTTCTGAGCTTGCCGGTCAGGAGCGGACCCGAGGTCCAGATGGCACTCACAGCTAAGATGATTGAACATCCCGGAGACAGACACAGTGCCTTCAATCACAGGTACCAGTCCCCAAAGAAAGATAAGAAAGACTGAAGATCCGATATAGCGATTAGATGGGCTCCCGAAAATGTTTGGACACAATGTGATTCGGTTCAGCCTTTGCTTTGTTAGCTTTGATCACGTGATTTGGGCGACATCCATGACTTCCAGATAGAGGTTACAATCAAAAGGCATTTGTCATGTCATCAAAAACAGCACGTCCTCGGAAGGAAGGACTTATTTTGGAGGGACCACTCAGAAGAGCATACAAAGGCCCTGAAAGCACTCAGTTTCTTCAGATTGGGTGAGTCGCGAGCATCGGTGGACAAGAATGTTAAAGCTGAGAAAGGCCCAACCACAGCAAAAAAAAAAATCCAAACAGATGTGAAGCATGATTGGAGCAATTTTGACTGCATGCTGCCAACTGCTTCATATGCTGCCAGTGAGCCACATCGGCAACTGTGCCTATGATGATGGTGACGTCCAGTGTACCCGGACAGTAAAGCAAGTCCCAAGGCAAAAGAATAGACATCAAGTCCGGCGAGATTTCAAGAATGCAATAACATTTGAGCCAGAACTTGAGCGCATTTTCAAGATCTTAGATGGTGCGCAGAAAGATAAATTATTCTGGTCCGAGTCGTTACTCGTAACGGTTAGACGGTCGAACATGGATTTGAACTTCATTCACGTGATTTCCCGGCTGTCATTTTGAAAGTGTAACGAGATTAGTAGCAACGGCTTACACGAATCCTAACGGCGTCAGCCACCTCGAATTCAAAAGCCTCCTGGTTGAGCTCAAGCTGTCACGTCGGCAGCCCGCTATTGCGCCAGACGGTCCTGTGTTGTCTTCTCGTTTATACCGCCCATCTGCTTTGGGTACAAGTCTTTCGCTGCGTGTCATACTGAAACAGCGAGGTCCAACTCTCGATTCCTTCCTTCAAATTCAACGTAAGAAAACTTCTCGCACCTCATCGGTTTCTAGATCTCACCTTTTGTCTATATCTTGAATAGCATGTTGAGTCGATACGCTGCCATCATCTGGAATGCCTTCGTTGCAGCCGTTGGCCGGCTCGACAAGTCGCTGTCCCCCAGAGATACGTTTGAGCGTCTCCGCAAGCACCGCTTCACTCTCGCCGATTCGATATACATATACCACATCGCCAATGCCATACTCTGGTTCTCGCTTATGAAATTCCCGCCGTTTCCGCTGACGGTCATGATTCCCATCCTCTGGGTCATTGGCCTCATCATTCCACTCACATCACAGTTCCTCCTGCCCGCGACACCCGTCCTGACGTGGGTCCTCACTTTTTACGCATCGCGCTTCACTCCGGTGCATTGGCGTCCGAATATTTCTGTATCCCTTTTGCCAGCGCTCGAGGTCGTCCTCTATGGTGCAAACATCTCTGACATCCTTACCCGCTTCACACATCCGCTTCTCGACATCCTCGCCTGGCTGCCATACGGCGTCGTACACTTCACCTTCCCTTTCGTTGTAGCTGCTCTCCTATGGCTGTTCCGCGATAAGGCAGTGCTACACCTCTGGGCGCGCGCATTTGGATATATGAACCTGATCGGTGTGCTCGTCCAGATCCTCATGCCATGTGCCGCACCATGGTACGAGCTCATCTATGGCCTTACGCCTGCTACATACGCCATTCGTGGCTCGCCTGGTGGTCTTGCGCGCATCGACGCTTTATTCCATTCGAACGGCTACGCGACGACGTTCGGTAGCTCGCCCGTTGTCTTCGGTGCATTCCCGTCATTGCATGCCGGCTGTGCTACGATGGAGGCGCTTTTCATGTCGCACTTCTTCCCGCAGTGCACACGATATATATGGACATACGTTGGTGTGCTCTATTGGGCGACGATGTACCTCACGCACCACTACCTCATCGATGTCGTCGGTGGCGCGTGTTTGGCAACTATGTGCTTCTACCTTTACCTTCCCGACGAGCTCCGGAGCACTGCCGCTGCGACGGCGCCCCCGGGAGGTAACAACAGTAGAGCCGGTCGGCTTCCTCGGACCAAGTACGATGTGTACGATCTCTCACCGCCACGAACAGGCGGTATTGGTGAAGATTTCGAGCTGAGCGATGAAAGCGTATCGGAAGATGAGGAGATGGATATTACGTACCGCGCGCCCAACGGCCGCAATGCAAATGGTATCGCCCGCCCGGCACGCATCGCGGATGTAGGCGCCCTGCAGCGCAATGATGGTGGTCCGCCATCCGGAAAAAAGGCACAGAGTCACCGGCATACGGCGAGCATCGCCAGCCTCATTCGCAGTGACGAGCGAACGGACGAAGGGTGGAGTCCCATCAACAGCGCGTTCAGTCCCGCTGGCCGATAGTCAATATTGTCCGTATGCATGCATCTCTAGATGATGATTTATTCTTTGCGCTGTTGCATTCGCTTGGGCAAAGGTTACCCGCCGCACTTTTACTGGCGATCTTCATTTGGATCTCATTGTCTGATGATCACTTTACAATATTTATGTGGACTGCATCTTTTCACGAAAGTCGAGGAGAGATAGAGAGCAGGATCCAACATGATACGTATTTTACGATGCGCCCTCTGGTCGAACATGGTTCTTTCCGGGCTCCCTTTGTGCTCATTTTTCTAATAACATCTGTTGTATTGTCTGAAGGTGGCGCGACGTGAGCTTGCGATCGGCTCGACCCACTATTGGACAAGATAACAGAGCAGACCAACTCTGAGAGGCTTTGCGGGGGTATGACCTGATCGGGCATCAATACGATCGAGATTGCATCTTCTGTTCCCGAGAAGTGTTAGTACACGCTCGTGCTTCTTGTCTCGAGCGCTCACGTCCTCGTACTTACTCGGACTCTTCTAAAATCTTTTCCAATTTTGTACACTCCTCTGCACCCCAGAATATCAGAAGACAATTGTCGTCCCACGATGTTGCATGAGTCATCGCGTTGAATGTCCCGATTCGGACTGCTGTTGGCAAGAGAGACGCGGTCACGAACCTTTGAACATTTTAAGTACTTCAATTGCTGGCAATTGGGCGTTGCTTCAGTCGGTGTTTGCGGTTACAACTACTCAGAAATTGCATTACAATTCGTTCTCACAGATGCCTTTTGTCGGACGTCGTTATTCGCGCAGCCAATCCACGTCTCCTAGACCCTTTCTGCCTCCCTCACATTATGCCGCCGCTGGGGGATTAACACCTAAATCCAATGGCGATTTGGTTATTGGGTATTCCAATACACCTGCCCCAGTCGAGTCCCACGGGCGTTTCGTCTCCAAATCTTCTAGCGGGTCGCGATATAATTCCAGCGACTCAGACGCGTCGTCCTTCGAGTTCAAACCGCGATCAGAGTCGCGTTTCAGCGTACTTAGCAAAATGGGCCACTCCATGCGGTTCAACTCCACCGACACGTCCAATGAAGACACGGATGTCAGCCAAATGCCCGTGCCAGACTCGTTGGAAGCCCAGCTGCTGCCGTCTCTCCGTGATACCATCCACCGCATGACCCAACCGCCTGTCCAAGCGCCGCAGTTGTCGAATTACTTGACCGTTGAGAATATGCCTCCATCTTTTTCGTCGGGCGGCAGACTAAGTCCCCGGCCGACTGGTCGTGGTATGGATGACTTCTGCACTTCTCGCATACCGTCCACGTCTTTGTCCTCTAGCAAGGCATCGTCGTCAATCCCCCTGCACAGCCCACGGCCAGGCACTCCCGCGACGCCAAGAGCGAAAAGCCCTGCGTTAAAGCCACTTAAATCAGCTCTGCGTATTCCCACACCGAAGTTGCTGCCGTCTAAGATGTCAGATGGTGATACCAAAGGACGGACTGTCGCAGGGACACCCAGATCCGTGAGAGTGGCATCCCCATCTATCAAAAAGCCACCAGCACCTTCATCCAAGTCAGGATATCGTCCGTTTGAGGCCCCTCCAAAGGTAGTTGCTTGCTTGTGTTGCCCTTATAGTCATTGTTGACGTCGGTTGTCAGTCATCATTCGCAAGACCGCGTTCACGAACTGACCCCGGAACAGCACCTTCACCGACTCAAGTCGAGGTCACGGCGTCACCGGCAGCCAAAACTGCACACTTGCAATCGAACGGATTCTCACAAATTCCTCGTCTGCAAGGTTCCACTGCTCGATGCAAATCTGGAAAATACTCCGATGAATCTGACTTTGAGTATCGTCGCGAGCTGGACGGCCGGAATCGCCGAAAACTGGTCATTACTAATCCTGAGGCGGACATCTCATCGAGTTCGAGCTCTGAACTTGAGACAGTGGACTCTTCTTGGCGGCGCACGACAAAAAATGCTCCTTCTCTGCGACCGGCAAATGGCTTGGGTCTAGGTATCAATATTGAAAGTAGTGGCTTGGCTCGGTCCTCTCAGGCTATCAACGACAGTGATGCAGATGACGAGAGTCTCTATGATTCCCCGAGTCGTGCTCGTGCTTACACTCCGGCTGGTTCTATGGACTCAACTGGCTCCTCTTTTTTCTCTGACAGTCCCCGGCCATCTGGTTTACGCTTCAATATCCCTCAGCCGGCACAGGACGATCATCAACGTCGGAAGGCGGCTCTTCTTGGCATCGTCGAGGACATTGACTTTGGCCACAACAGTCTGGCATCTTCTAGTCAGCCTTCGTATATCAAACGGCGTAGTGAACAACGCGAAAGTGATTATTCTGTCGTGGAAGGATTGGCACTCAGTGGGTCTGGGGATTTTACTGGCAACAACGCGACAAGGGCTCTCTCCATACGCGAAGACGCAAGCGATGACCACTCTGAATATAGTCGTGACGATGGCGAGTTTACCTATCAACGTGATGTTTCGCAAGGTAATGTGGTTCCACGCTTCAAAATATCGCATGACAGTCCAAGACTGCATAACAACGACGATATGTACCTGCACCATAATAACAGCCACGATGTGCAGACGATGGATTCTGTCGCTATCGCGCTCAAAGCACGCGCTGCTGCTGCGCGTGAGCGTTCAGCATTTGGGATCCCGCCTTCATCGTCTGATCAGCTCTATGGTGACCATCAGAACCGTGCCTCCTTGGCAGAGAGCAGCATGTCTTCGTTCGAAAGCTCGCTTTGGACACAGAGCTCCGAAAACCTCAGTTGTGGCGCGCAAGCGTTATTCCGCAAGCTGAGTGATGTGTCGATGTCTCAGGAAGGCAGGAATTACGATGAGCCTGTTGCGACGCGCGAGCGCCGCCGCAGAAGCTCTCAGTACTTCGATCGAAAGTATTCGGACCGTCCTGCGCTCCGCCCACAATCCCCTCATTCGCACACGACGACGACTTCTCCGGTCCTTCCCAGGGCATTAAGCCCATGTCCTCGGAATGAGTCCTACAATGGCTCGCATTCGCATTCGCTTGGCTCTCCCTGGGCAGGTGATGTTCGAACACCAGTTTGCTCATCCACAGCGGAAACCGACACTAGAAGACAGCGGATCGTCGAAGAGTTTTGCACTGGCGAGGAGACCTTTGTTGCGAGGATGGACGTCTTTGTAGCCCTGTTCGTTGTTCCATTGCGATTACAGGGCACGAGGCAGTGGGTTTCTGGAGTGCCCGCAGACGTTACGCGGCTGTTCGATTGGCTAGAAGACGTCGTCAACCTGCATGCACACATTCTTGCGACGCTGCGCTCGGTAGCGTCAGCGAGGCGTTTTGGCCACGTTTCTGAGTGCCTGCGGCCTTTCGTTCTACGTCTGGAAGTGTATCAACCGTACTTGGTGAAGTGTGGTGAAGCCGTAGGCGTCATTAGGCTGCTCATGCAAGACTCATCGAGTGACTTTGGCGAGTTCCTTCGGTTGCAGGAGTCGACGCCTGAATGTGACGGCTGGAACGTTGAGAGATTTTTAGCAGAACCTGTGGATATTTTGGCGTCCTTCCCGATTTTCTTCGCCGTAAGTGACATTTTTTATACTTAGTTTTTTTCTTATTTAAAGATGATGACCTTTTTAACCTGTACATAGCGGCTGCGCGATGCCACATCTCCTACACACCCCGATTACCTCTCTACACTCGCGGTGTTTCATTCCGTGAACCTGTGTTTAGAGGTGTTGACGGAGGTGAAGTTCCGGGAAGAGGAGTATGCGTTGATCAAGGAAATATTAGGCCGTATCAGGGGACTGCCTTCGGACTGTGGGATCGCTCAGCGAGACCGCCGCCTGCTCCTGCAGGGACTGTTGGTTCATCTCTCAGAAAGCGCGGGTGATCGTCCTTTCCACTCTTTTGTTCACAGTAATACCTTTGTCGACGCTGCGAGTCTGTCATCGTCTCTGGCAAGAGACAATGCGTTCACGACTGTTCCTAAAAATTCAAACCGGCTTATCGACGCGATCAGCGACTGGAATCAGCGTAAAGCGCGAAGTTACAATTCAATCAAGTCCACTTCGAGTGCCTCTTCAAAGTCGTCGTTCTCATCAATCACTACGCACAGCTTGCCCAGCACACCTTTGTCACCTCTTACGCCCTCATGGCGTACACCACGTCGGCGTCTCACTGACATAGATACTCCAGAATCGTCCTCACTGGTGCATGTTTTCGCCTTCTCTGATTGCATCCTATTCGCGACACCTACGGGGCACGAAAGCTGGACTCTGTCGTCCACTGTGGGAGTGGGTCGGATTTTGAATGTGCTTACCTGTGCTGACGACGGTGAGTGAGATTTTCTTCAACAAACCCAAAACGGTTCTTGCAATAATTAATTGTTTTGTTTGTTTGACCAAAACGAAAATCGTATATCGCAGAAATGTTATGTGCTCTCGAAGTTTTACCGGTCGATCTGTCTCACGGTCTCGACGTTGGCGCAGTGGACGCGCGATATGCGAGTGTGAAGCGTGTTTATCTCAAATTTCATGATGAGCGTTCTTCAATCCGGCAGGGCGGTGCAGAAGGCGATGATGACTCTCGGCAAGCGTGGCTCGATGCCTTCGACCTCTGCCTCCGCTCAACTCTGCGTCACATTTCAAAGCCTTCGCATTCTCAGGACTGCTTGCCACCTCTCAATCGCCCACGCAGTCCTACTGCACCCACTACTACCACCCACGTGGAAGGCTTTCCTGTACCGAAGAGCCCCTCTGCTCAGATCAATGCTTTGCAACACAGTCTGCCGGACGACGCCCAATGGCAAGAACGGGAACAGCGAGGGTGGTGGTCGACGCGCTTCCAACAAGTTCTCCGCGAATATAGCGACACGCGGTTTTCGTCGCTTCTCTAGATTGGGACTGGGCCGGTTACGAAATAACATACAGTAGGCCGCGGGATACATTGCTATTACATGGATATGAAATGCATTATATATTCCAATCAAGCGCGTTCGTGAATTGCGTGGTGATTGCCAATTATTTATTGCCTGCTGGCCAAGGCCGAAAGCAAAATATCCGTGTCGATTTTGGCAGCTGGATGTTTTTTTTTGTCAGTCAACTTGGAAAGAAAAGACGGCGGGGCAAACGAGACATGGCCAACTCACCCTTCAGGACCAATCTCACAAAGATACGGCTCATCTCAGGCTGTTGCGTCTCCATACGTCTCAACTCCGCGTCACTCAGCCACCACACGACTGCCGGTTGCTCGACAAAAACGGTCGCGTTCCTCGGAAGCCCCGATAAAGCAGACAACTCGCCCGCGAGCGTTCCCGGAACCATAGACTCGACTATACTCCGCGCAGGATCGGGCGCAAACTCGTATGTGGCGCGCAGAATGCCCGACTGGACGAGGTACAGTCCATCTGATGGATCGTTTTGGCGGAACAACACATGCCCGGCGGGCAGCGACTTTCGCTTGAGGTAGCCCTTGAGAGGCCGTAGCTTGTTCACATCGAGGTCTTCGTACGAAGAGAATGTTTTGTAGATAGTGTTGAACGGCTCTTCCGTCGTGAGAACGACCTCCGCATGCGGTGCGACATCTGCCCATTTTTATGGTTCGTCGATTTAGACCCATTGAACAAAAAAGGGTGACTCACCCATTAGCATGGTGCGCCCACCGGCGTTATGCATATGAGACAGTCGAGGAGAAGCAGCAAAGGAATTGATTGGCTCGTCGTGGCGTATCGCGGCGTCTTGGCGCCCAGGGAGAACTGTCGAGACCATGTTAAGATCGGGAAAAAAAATCATCACAAGCACACGACTCTCACCAAAGGCCGTAAGATCTTTTTGCGATTTGAACCACGTACGCAGATATGCATTTTCAGTCCCTTGTGAAATTTGTTTGATGAGCGACATGCAAAAACGAAAAGGCCCATCGAAACAGCGATGATACCCACATTCAATCGCATCGTTAAATGTCGAAAACAACTCGACGCCGCTCGCACCGAGGACTTCCACACCTGCAAGCGCCCTCCCAACGGGCGAATCGCCGGAAAACCCACAAAACACGAGCGTCACGCCCCGCGAGAACAACAGTCTCTGGATGCGAACAAATGCCTCAGCAGACGACATATCAATACCGTAGACGAGGGAGAAATCTAACACAAGGAAGCGAAGGGGATTCCGTTGCCACGAGGATGTATTCGAAAGCTGCTTGATCGTATCTTCAACGTAATTGATCGTCCCAAAAAACAGAAAGCCTGATGAAAAGCTCATGATCTGACGAAGACAAATAATTTCACATCGCATCCGTACCTTGCAGTCGCAAAATGATAGTCTGTGTCGACACTTCCCGGAGGTAGTTGCGCTGCGTATTGGGACGCCGAACAGTAGACATCGCAGTGTCACCCCATTCCATGGATCGAATGCTTCTTCTCTGAGAGTTTTGGACAACAAAGAAAACACCTGGAAAACAAAGGTTTGACATCTATTAAAAAGCAAGAAAACCGATGACTCACAGCTCGCAATGATACCGAAAAGCACGCCGATCACGAAATCCCATATGGTCATGCACACCATGATGCTCACGATAGTGATGTACTCGTATCTGCTTTACAGAATCAGTTGATGCTCGTATTATCCGTTGGGGAAAACGCGCCTGCTGGCTCTATGTCTTGTGTCCCACAGAGCCTCCTTGACGAGATCGATGCCCAGGACAAATATCAGGGCACCAACTTCCATGACAGCTGTATGGAATACGGTTATGTACAAGTCAGGTATGCGAGGAAAAAATGGACTCACGCAGATACGCAATGGGCTGTGTTCCTACCAGGAGGAGCACAACCGTTGCTAATGCCAGCATGAACCCAGCGACGCGGGTGACGCCGCCCACACGGTAGAATCTGTGCGATGCTCCGCATTGCGTTCTGAGATGGGTGAGTGAAAACTTACAGCAAAGTATTGACATAAACAAGATAGTTTGGCCTGTTTAGTTTACTGTCATTAGAAAGAAATAACGAATAGTGCCTGTGCAGAATTTACACAGTTCCCAGAAAACCTGCGAATAGGTTCGAAAAGCCATGGGCAGTAAGTTCCTTGTTGGTATCAACATCCTCGTCCAGCGAAACGGCTGAAAATCACAACGAGAATAAAAGACTGAAGGAGTAGAACGCATGTGTAATCATACCGAGAGCTGGGACGTTCAGTGGGGGATGTAAGATATTGAAGAAGAGTCTGAGAAGAGAAAAGTTGGTAACGATTCCTTGCATAGAGACAGAGCCTTGTGACGACATACAACGCCAACTGGGTAGGCATGGTTGACCAAAGACATTTCCAATGTATTTTCCCGAAATCTGTACGACAAATAAATGAGCTCAATCATTTCAAAACTGACATCACGAGAAAGACCCTACCAAAGTATTCGTAAAACGCATACCACTTCCCCTCGTCGCCGCCGACATCGAAGAGCCAGCCGTCCGCGCGGAGACTGTGCAAATCCAATTTGGCAGCAAGGACGACGACGTAGAAAATTGCGGGTATCATGACAAAATCTGTAGGATACAAAGGAGGCCGTCACCCCATACGTTAGTTGTGGGCGAGAGGGGATTGAAGGGGGCTCGGGGTTGGGATGCAAGGAAAAAAATCTTACAGCCAGGAAATATCAGCTGCTCCGCACGGAGGCTCATCTTCAGGGTACTTGTGGCAATTCGCAGCAGCGCGGCGAGCGCAAACGGCACAATCCACATCATGAGATTCCACGTGTCAAAAAACAGGTACCGCATTGTCCCCATATTGTAGGCGAAGTTCGTGTCCTCAAGGCCTGTGGAGATACAGAGCCTGGAGGAGGTACTTGATTAACATCAGAATACAGGGAAAAAATAAAAGTATGCACCCCGTAACGATTAAAAACACGCCGATACCGCCGATGCAGCTGTACCATCCATTTAGTCGAGGGTGAGATGTTGAAAAGCTCAAACGCACCCAACAAGAATATGTCGCGGGAAAAAACCGACGATGGCACCTAGCTTCAGGCTACCTAGCAAGAGAAAGGTGGTTCCTGCAAGGACAATTGGGCAAAACCAAACAAATCAAACAAGAAAGATGGCGTAGACAAACAGTTGAGTCGGGAGGATTTCGTTGGTATATACAGTAATAGGCGCACCAGTCAGAATAGAGCTCAGCGCGTACGACGCTAATGTTGTCGCAGCAATTGCGCGTTCGTTCCCTGGTAACAGACCGATTTCGGATGCGATCGTTGAAGACAGTATATGGAAGAACGGCTGACAAGCGAGTTGAAGACCAACATACGACCTTGTCGGGAAAATGATTGAACACGTACCACAACCTCAATCATCATGCTGCCGTTTGCACCCTTGAATCCGCTACCACCTGCGGAAAACACGAGCTGGGCGGCGAGACAGGAGACAAAGAACATAGATACACCGGCTGAAGAGAGGCCAAGGGAAATGTATGGCTCGGCAGTAGGAAAGATGAGAATACCATCTGAATAGGAAGTTAGGCCTCCAGAATGGAGGGAAAAATACAACACGCACATGAGACACCATCCAAGACATTCAAAAGCAAGCCTAGAAGCACGGCTGGAATGGACTTGAGAGCGTCCTTCGCGACGTGCTGGAGCGCTTGCACAACCCTAGACGGCATTGGAGCGCGGCCTTTTCCACCAATGAGATCATATTCAGGATGGCCGTTCGAGGAAATACGATCTTCGTCGTCCTCAAATGTTACTCGACGTGCACCGTTGGCAAAGCGGGGTGCGGCAAGAGAGATGAGCGGTGTGCGCTCGGTGGATGACAGTGGAACGACAGAGAATTGTGTATCGTCTGAGAGCTGCACTGAAGTCACACGGGGGGAGGGTACGGGTGTCGGGCAGTCCACATCGTCGTGCAGAGGGGCGGGGGTAGATACAGGCGCTGTCAAGGAAGGTAAGGAGGCCGGTCGTAGGAGGGTGAGCCCTGAAGCCTGCATGTGAGAGGGTGCGGAGACGGAGGAAGAGCTGGAAACGGTCATCATGGACGAATTCATTGAGTCAGGGATGTCAGCCTGGGGATCATGGAGCTGGTCGTGGGAAGCCATGGGAGGAGACGTTGGGAATATGAATCCAGATGGCTGGAATTCAGACATGGGCTCTGTGTCAGAGTGAATGGGCATGTCGAGAGTCATGTTTGAGAGTTGTACAGTGCTGGCACGGATGTCATTTGGTGAGTGTGGCGCGACATGGGCGCGATGTGGCGAGAGGATGACTGGAGGTGCAGAAGATGTCGTATTTCTACTCAAAAGGCTGGAAGGTGGAGTTGTGAACTACTCGTACAATTACATACACAAACGTTGAACTTACCCAGCTCTACGGAGGCTGACACTGACTCCAAGCGAGCGTTCGTGAAGAAGACGCCGGGGAGGAGGACGCACGTGGGGGTCGTCAACGGCTGATTCGACCGTGGGACCGGGTTCGCTGAGAGCGTGTTCCAACAGCGAAAAAGACGTCGCACTATTCGCGCTGTGTAGCGTGAACGGAATGGGTTCTGATTGAGACTTAGGGGTATGCAATTCGTTCATCTTTGTTGCGCGAATTCATATGCAACTGATGGATACGAAAGTACTTATTCCCATATATGGTTGTCCACGCGACTGGAAAGATCTCCGCCGAATCCGCGGGATTACAGAATGAGCAATGGGGGCTAATTATGACCAGCGGTGGGAGTGAAGCTGTTCATGCAAGCAGGCATGCTAACTGCTGATCGTGATGTGTTCTCATCCAAATCGAGTAACTCCGCCGGACTATTTCATGACGACCGTTGGTTGCAACGCTACTGTTCTCCTCAAAAACCTGAATCGCTTTGCTCTGTAGTTGCAAGAAAGTTGCAAGCCTTTTCTAAGGCGAACCAGACTCGGATCTCCACTTTACTTGGCCTTCAGATACTTAACAAGTCCACAAGACCTGTACAGTACCGTGACTAGGGAAGCACCCTTGACTTTAATATGAGCACCCCGCCTAGCCTTCGTTGGCTCATCTTCTCTATCCCGGATGCTGCTATATTGTCAGCCTCCTTTGTTCGCCGGCTCTAGATTCGGGCTGGGTTCGTTGAGATATTGCGTCGAGTTGCTCATCGGACAACAGAATGGCGCTGCGAATCCTGCCACAGATGGCAATAATCGCGCCATTGTCTCGTTTCCTCTGACTGGTGTCGCCATTTTGGAGAGAGTTTGATGCTAGCAAACGCAATGCAGTCTTCCAGAGCAGTTCTTGACGTATAACGTACGCTCTCCCGCGCACAAACATGTACACGTAGTACTAGGCTGGGCGACCCTTCTAGCTGGAATCTCGGGACTCAAGGAGCACGGCGTGTGACCGGTCGCATCGATACATCCGTTGTAATAAGATGTGGTGCATGATCATTTCGAAGCTCAACAGAGCTGAGCGCTGGACTACGCCGAATACCTGGACGATGTGCTCCTGGAGGTCACGGGCTACGGTCACATGCCCAACAATTACTCTTGTGCGACGTTCTGGCTCCGGATTATCTCGTTGCAAAGTCGTTTTTGCTGTTGGCGCTAATTTTTGTTTTCCGCCTGTTTATCGTCGTCCTCGTGCCACGCTCCACCGTCTTTCCCAGTGCGTGAGAACGGCCGGGGAGAGAGCGAATTCTGCCAAGACTGCGCTTTGCATGTTTCCAATATCATTGTGCTAGACCGTTGATGATGAATAGCCACAATACCATCGACTTTTCTTATGGATGTATACAATTGTGGAGTCCCGCGCCAAGGATGTCCCATCAAATCTCGACAAACAGGTTTGTACTTGAACGGGTCTAAGCTTTCTATTGGTCTTGTGACCTTCTGCTCACTGCCGCACCGCCAGCACCATCAAGAACTGTCTGGATGTCTGGACAACAAGACTTTTCCGTTACAACGCTGCCGCAGTATCCGTCAGGTGAGCTTTTTTTCGAGCTGGCTTTGACACAACAAATACGGAGCTTCAGGGTAGGACAGCCGAAAGTCAAAACTAGAACTTTCTATAGGCTTGCAAATGCGAATGGACTGTGATGTTACTCTTATGCATTTATGTACTGTATATAATTAATGAACAAGAAAGCAAGTGCAAAGCGCTGTAGCCATCACTGTGAGACTGATCCGATTATGGATATAGGTGGGAGCGATCGCACCGTTGTGGTGTCCGAAATGCATCCTTATCTTAAGCACAGACCTGCGCGGCGGTGATAGATGATGATGCTCTCTCACTCGGCACGCTGCGTAGGTACGTATCCATGTCTACCGAATTCTTCAACGTCAACAGCCACGTCCCAGACGCATCCCCCTCCGAATTGTTGTTACCTTCATCAGTTCTGTGAATTTTGGCTTAATTTTCGATGGCACTCCGCCGCATCGCCCTCTACGTCGGTGTACCTTCAGCAATGACCATAATTGCTGCAGACCAATGCATGAGGTACCTCGAAAACAAGTATCCCTTGCAGTCTGCCGCACCCGAATCGCGATTGTGGGACACCTCTCTCACGACATATCCTCCACCGCGGGACAAGCTCGCTCGTTATGTGCCGCGCGATTCCCCCGCCGAGTTCTACGCACGCGTCCCAGCACAATGGCTGCCTCGTGACCTCGCGCAAGCGCGCCGCGAATGGGCGGACGCCTGTCTAAACAGTCGTATCATGCGACTCGAGGGGAGAATTATACGCTTCTTCAGCGGTGACAATCAGCCTACTCCAGGGCATCCATTGCTGATTCCCGGTGCAAAGCTCGTCGGCGGTGCACTCACTGTTGTGCATCCCCCAGACGCGCAAGGATCGCTGATTGCGCAATGGCACAATCCACCCGAGGTTGTGCATTTTTTTGAGGTTATAGCGCGTTGGGGGTACCCGTGGCGCCTCATGGACGGTGGTCGACACGAGACACCTGTGCGCTTCGAAGGCGACGACGCTTTGGTTGGGTTCACCGCCGCACATGACTACGCCATCGGTAACGACGACGGAAAGTTGCTCCCGAAGTGGGCTGAGCGCGCTCACCGCGCGTATGCACGATTTATCCTCCACGAAGGTGTGCAGGAGTTGCACAGGCGAGCCGAGAACCGAGATGCTCAAGCAAAGGAGAGCACTTGATCTGCCTTTCTTGCTTCTGTAATTCCATGCCCACTCTACTCATCGATCTAATGTATGTATATGCGTCCATCTATCCACACGCGAATCACATCTTACGTTCAGCGGTTCATGGCTGCATCTGCAATATTGCGGACCGTGTCCTCCCATTCGTCCCAGCACACACTCAATAAGGCGGTATCGCGTCCAATGGTGCCATGTCCTGGGGCGTTAGCAGGTCTGCGCTCGAGGTCCGCGTCGCGGCCGTTGCCTAGTTTGTTGTCTCGATCGGGAATGACGCGGTCCCAGCGCAGGATCGCATCGAGTCTGAACCCCATCTTCTTCGCAAGACCGACGCTCGCGTGATTCAAGGAATTGGCGCGCCATTCAAGTCTCCGGAGGCCAAGCCCTCCGTCATCAACGTTATCGAGCGCATAATGCATGAGGAGGCCAACTGCGTTCGACGCGACATGGGTGTGCTTGTCCGAAAGCGCGCGTTTGTCTCTGGATCAATCGGACGTGCTTTTGGGTTATGATCACTTACGTGGAAAGGCGGAAGGATTATCACGAAACCAATCTCAGTGAGCAGATTGTCTGTCGACGAGTTCAAGTAACCCAAGATGCCAGCGATGGGGGTGCCCTCGCGGGTCTTGTCGAAGACAACAAAAAGCTGCCGTGCCTTGTCTGCCGCAATTGCCTGCTGTAACAATTTCTCCTGCTGCGCGATGCTTGAGAACGGGCCGAATGAGAGACCGTGATAGATTTCTGGGAATGGCAGTGACGCGTTCAACCACATCGCGGAGTGTTCAACCAACTTGCGTCGCGGGGATTGGATACGAAGACATTGAATACGAGATGAGGGAGGTTGACAGAAGGGGTTCAACTAGAGACGAAAGATGGCGCTCACATCGAACGGCTTCAGCAATATCCGTTGGTTCTCCAGCTTTTCAGGGACAGGAAAGCAGAAGTTGACGTCCGCGGGCATGTTCGACGACGAAACGAAGGGGAAATGAGATCGCGGGGTATCGATTACAAGCGCGGTTCTTTGTAGGATTATAAACCGAGGGCCGTATGGCCCTCGTATGACTCGGGATGATTGATGATGAGTTGCTGGGGTCATGGTATCTCGTGATCCCGTTTGTCCAAAAAAGACAATAATTTCTGAAAAGGAAAGTAATCACGGCTCGTCACACTCACGGTCACGGCTGTGACCCTGGTACACGCTTTGCACTAAAGTCCACACGTTCGTAAGTAGCACTTCGTGCGGCGGATTGCTCAAATGCAACGTTCTCTATGAACTCCCTGTTAACGTCAATCTAGTGAACGCTCGAACGCTCATGACGACCCCAAAGCATTCCCAGATCAATTATCGGAAGAGTCTGTACGGATGGTTGAGCTACGCTTTCGCTAGGTGACGTATTCGCGACTTGACTATCGTCGAATTATGAACTTATCGAAAAGTCGTGCAGCGAAGTGTTTGTAATCGTCAGCCTCACCCTGTTCCTTCCCGTGGCGCTCGAACAATTTGCGCGGGACAACGGATATATCTGGCCTGAGCACGTCCAGCCATGTTCAACTGACGATGCAGGACGGTGTCAAGTCAACATTGGATTCGCTTGGATTGATACTGCTAGCTTTAGGTATTTTACTGCATAGCGGTTCGATTTGTTGAGAAATTTATTGTTCGTCAGCATGTACGTCAATTCTGCGTCTGTCGCTCTGCAGGCGCTCACAGTCATCTCTGTGGGAGGAATCGCCGACCACCGTAAGTAACCACAAGGCATCGGGGGAAAGTCTGTCCGGCTGAATGTTCGCTTCCCAAAGCGCCTCATCGAAAACGTCTTCTATTGGCATTCGCCATCTTGGGTTCCTTTTCTGCATTGCTATTTTTCTTCGTGCCTTCCACGTCCAGCGCATGGCTGCTCTGTGCGGTGTTGGCTATGACATCGAATGTTGGCTTCGGAGCTAGCGTCGTTGCCATGAACTCATACTTACCAATCCTGGCACGAGCAGCCCCGGAAGTAGAAGAAGTGGTTTTTAAACTGTCTGGTTCTCGCAGTGGGAGCGCTACGGCGAGGCTGTACGTGCCAAATGGAGACGCGGAAGAAGATGCTCCGCTCATCTTGTCAAGTGATGAAGAAACATCTGCCGACACGCCCGAACTGCACAAGGAATACGAAACCACCTTGTCTCGTGCAACTTCCAGAATCTCATCTTTGGGCATCGCCCTTGGCTATGGCGCCGGGATTATTCTGCTGATACTCACGCTCATCCCCGTGACTATATACAAGGGGTCCACTCTTTCCCTAAGGATAGCCATTGGCGCGAGCGGCCTCTGGTGGGCTTTTTTCACAGTACCAGCGGCTCTCTTACTTCCCAGCAACATTTCCACGTCTGTTGAGTCGGGCGTGGTTCCAGACGAGCCAGAGCAGGACTGGCATGCTGGACGCGTCATCCTGAATGCGTGGATAAGTCTCGGTCGCATGCTCCACGTACACCAGATCGTCCGACTGCGAAATACCTTCATCTTTCTTGCTGCATGGTTTCTCCTTTCTGACGGATTCACGACTATCACGTCCACGGCCGTGCTCTTCGCGAAAACAGTCCTTCATATGCCTGCATCTGCACTTGTCGTCATCGGGGTCGTGACTCCCCTTGCCGGCATTCTCGGTGCCCTAACATGGCCGATTGCACAGCGACGGCTCAAATGGTCCAATCTACGCACGCTCACGACGCTGGCCGCTGCTGTGAGTTTCATTCCAGCTTACGGCTGCCTTGGCTTCTTTGTACCCTCTTTTGGACTCAAGACTCCTGGCGAAATGTACGTCCTTGTTGTCATATTCGGTTCGGTATACGGCGCATTCCAGGGTTACGCTCGCGCCCTCTACGCGGAGCTGTTGCCGCCAGGAGAAGAAGCAAGGTGGTATGTAACTTTATCTTTTTTTTGCCCAGAATTTGTTTCACCTGACAAAATCGCCACCAGGTATGCGCTGTTCTCAATAACGGACAAGGTACGGTTATGCTAAATCTGATAGAATTCATGCTGATCCAATGTTTCCATCCTTCCTAGTCCAGCTCGTTCGGTGAGTGCAACTCGATTATCCCTTAAAGATGCCCCATTCACCCCCGTCTGTTCTCGTCGTCAAGTGGGTCCCATGGTTGTAGGCGCTATCTCACAGGCAACTGGTAATATTCGCTATGGATTCTTCTTTCTCGTTGCTGTCATCTGGGTGGCTGTACCTATTCTTCTCAGCATCGATGTGGATCAAGGCAGGAGGGATGCACGACAGTTTAGCTTGGAAGGGGGAATGTGAATGGCCTTGGACTCACAGTTGGATATCGTATTATATACTCATGTACCTGCTCATATCAACAGCATATTTTCGTTGTAATCCAAGGGTCAGTCTTAAAACCATTCTGGTCAGAGCCACAACGAGCGACAGCACCCCGCCAAACACTGGGAATGAGGAGAACCGCCTTGCTGGACAGGATGGATCAGCTTCGTCATAAACTCTCGGACAGCCCGGCTGAACAACACTTACCTGCATCAGATGGGCGTCTATTGTGTCTCCATCTTCCATGCCCAACTACATGACGATACAATGGCGTGACGAACAGACCGAAGAAGAGTAGAGATAAAAAACATACACTTTCGGGTGTAATGTCCTCATTCAGTTGAATGCGTTTTTCTTCAAACATAAAGCGGAACGTGTCTACGCGCATACACACAAGTACGGAGATCAACGTATGAATGATATAGTTAGTAGAAGACGAACTCGCAGGGACGCCCATTTTTTCCTGATCGGTTCACGACACATCAATATACGATTTTCATCGTGGGTTTGCCATGCATGAACAAATTGAGCCAACATTGAGCTGAAGACTGGAATGATGTTGAAAAATGCCACACCGCGAATGTATTAAGGGCCTTGGTTAACGGTTTCTTAGATTTGATACGAAACTGAACACCTTGTGTTTTGCATTCAGCACGCCTCAAAATAGCTATGCCATTGAACCGAAAACTCACGAGTTCCTTCATGGACAATACCAATTTGTATCTTACCAGGGGAGGCCGGCGATGAGGCCATGACGATCGAAAGATTCCCTACACCGTTGCGCTAACCACAGAGTCAGAGTCAGGGTCAAGATGAATCAAACGCCTTAAGCGCCTTGGAATCTGCATTGGGCTAGGCTGAAGCGGCCGTATTTCGACGACAGCGCTAGTAGTAACCAATTAATAGGTGGCGTGCACGTGACGGACGCGCTTAAAAGCACACGAGTTCTCACACGCGCGACAAGTGGCGAAACACAGCGTCAGCGGATCGAATCAACAGTCGCGCACAATGACAACAAGAAGAACGCGAAGGTCAAATTACAACACTGAGCTTGAATCAACAGATAGTGGGCGAGCATATTAAATAATTTACAGGACCGAATCGTTGACGCGGGTCACGATGAGAGTCCTCCACCGAGCTAGAAGAGATGTTTGAGAGAAACACGGGAGAATTTCAAGCTTCTACACACCTGCTCTAGGAAGGCATCGATTTGGTCTCCGTCCTCCATATCAAGCTAGCAAAGCTTCAGTATAATCGAGAGAAGGCAGGAAGCAAGGGCACGTACATCGCCCGGTGTGTTGTCTGCTTGGATACGTTTGCCTTCGAATGTAAATTTGAGCGTTCCTATGAAAAAGCGATGTCAACGCCACAAAAATTATGGTTGCGAATGCAGGGGACAGACCTGGCTCTTTGTTAAATCGTTTCTGGCGCGTTCAGATGTGAGCGACGACGATTGGGTTGAAGATGAAAAGAAGATTACTTCGGCAGCTTCAAATATCTTCGCAAATCGCATATTCCTCTTGACTTTTACTTGGATCGCTGAGTGGACGCGTCGGACGTGATAAAAGTCAATACCGAAAGAAACACCCACGTGTTTTGTCGTACACCACGCTTAAATTGAGCTTTGGCTTGACATCTTCCTGTCCTGGTTCCTGCGACATTGTTGAAGTGGAGTGAAGTATAGCTTGAACACTGGACCGTAAGTAGACGGTCGACGCGCCGTGAGGTGATGAAGTGATGTTCAACAAAACACGGAAAGGCGCGACCCTTCGAATCAATCGACCAGGGGGCGCAATCAAAATTGGAAATTCCGCGAGCATGTGATGCGCGTCACCAATTGTGACTCCCTTTCAGTCACGGGACGCGGTCCGCGTTAGTACTACCTTTTGCAGAAAAAGAATACACGAAGATTAAACATATAATTGACACGTGAGTAATATACAACAAAAGACTTAGCATCCCGATATCTCTCTTCTAAGTTGCTCGGCGAAAGTCGAGATGAAATAGAGCATGCCCGCTGGCAACATGCATTTCAAAGCGACTACTTTCCAATCCCATCTTCGACCTCCCCACTGCCCCCCACGAAACAGATGCCACTTTCCTTCTTGGATCGTGTCGCCTTCACGCGGCGGCTCCAACCAAAGGTTGCTGGTCACCCATATCTGGACGCTCCGGCTGACGCAAGTTGTGGTGCCGATAACAGCCCATACAACAACTGGGCGTTTCGTGTGGTTCAGCATGACCAGAGCCAAATGGGTTGCCTGCCAGCAAATTGCCTGAACAACCGTTATTAGTAGTTACAAGTGAGAAACAGGCTGAATGATGCACCTGCAGAGAAACAAGTCGTATGAGCGTCGGGAGGGGCGTATAGTATACCTGCCATCGACCCATGAGCCCGCTTGTCAATTGCAAACATTGAAAACCTGTAAGAATGGACTGTGGAAGGCATCAGATCAAACCAATGCTTGCATTTATCGAGGGACTGGCGCACCCAAAGCGCTGCCACAAAATAGTCAATGCGTTCGGGGGCGCGTGGCCATTCGGGCGGATTACGCAGATGATGCAAATTATACATTGTGCCGACGAAAGCTGGTACGATGGACGCTAATCTCGATACTTCGAAAAGCAAAGGCGTCAGGCTGCGTTGCAAATTATTTGGGGGGACCAAAGGCTCGGAAGGGGCAATTATGCGTGCAGTCGGTAGACGTCGCGGCTGGAATTGCTTGCGTCAAGGTTACTTATTTATGACTGAGAGAGAAGTGGGACGTGCTGGCTCGTCTATCTCGGTCTCGGTCTCCCCTGCGCCAATGACGCCAGGCGTCGTAGTGATTGTTTTTGCAGTCTTGTCTCGAGCACGTACGTTGGCACGCAACTCTGCCGTTGCGGATGAATTCCAATACTTATACACCATGCCGAAACCCATGGTATCGGCGTAAATGTCCCTATCTGGTACCGTACAGCGGGTAACGAGAAAAATCGGTAGCGTCACAGGAGAAATAACCACGTCCAATATACTTTCGCAGGAGAAGCACGCGGTTGTGGTCGGGCAGCAATGGGGCAAGGCTGAAAGTCCTCTAGAGCTAGAGAGGGTCTGGTTAGCTTTGAGTTATCTGTGTGTTTCGATGATAGAATCAAGTCCCTGCTTCACGAGCCTCATTCTATCGAGCGGAGCAACAGATGAATGGACACCGACATGCGCACCTCAGATGAAGTCACTAGGGGCGAGCTGAGGACGCGGGGTACAGCAAATGACCGACCGGTGCCGTGATGCATCGCCATCAATGAGCGTACACCGAGGACGAGGGATCCTGTACTCACCATAAGTAACCTCAAGCCACTCGAGAGTCGCTCTAGACGCTTCTTCTACCTGAAGAAAAGGCGTGTCGTGTAATTTATGGAGGAGTACTGACCAGGACGCATTCAAGATGAACGAAGAACGTTTGAACCTGTTGCGACTTGAGAGAATAGGCACACGTGATCGACAAATGGTAGATTGTTATCGCGATCATACTATCATGTAAATTCCATCTATCTCATCGATTCCAAGAGCTTCTCATAACTCTAACACATTTCAAACAACGCAGCTAATTTTCTTCGTCTTAATTCCCACGAAGCCACGGTCTCTTCTCGCGCATCTCAGGAACATGTCGCTTCTTGTACTATCAGATTCAGATGTTGCACGGGTCACCTCGTCGATGCACCCCCCGAGCTTGGTGACGCTCATGGGACGCGTCTTCCACATTTTGTCCTCAAAATCCTCAACACAGACTCCGTCACAGATTTCCACGCAGACGCCCCACAGGACCTCCATCTCCACCGATCACCACAATGTACTTTTTATGCCTGCGCGTGTGGCGCATCGACTGCTTATTGGGACGACCATCAAAGTCGTGTCCGTCCCGACTTCTTCGTCTGACTCCCGAGGTCTGCCGGCCTCCACTCTGGTCCTCGACGAGGACACCGGCGCCGTGCGTGCAGTTATTAACGCCCGAGGACTTACTGCATTGCGAAATGCTGCCGGTTCGTACTTCACATCCGTTTCATTTCATTGATGTCTGCCTGCATTGCTGATAACCGAGCTGCTGCTCCTTTTTGTACATTTTTATCCATATCCAGGTTCGTTATTGTCCTGCAGAGTGGTCGGGGTGCAGACGCCTCGCAGCATTGTGTGCTTCGGGTCTGGCAAGCAAATTGAAGTTCATTTGGACCTCTTCGTGCGCGCGTATCCCTCAATCACAATAATTACTGTAGTGGCTCGCAGGGCCACGCCGCGTGCGCAGGCGCTTTTGAATAAGATGCATGCCCATTTCCCGGGCATCTCTTGTAATTTACTTGACTCTACAAGTGCATTCCTACAGTGCACGGTCTCCGCGGCGGATCTCATCATCTGCGCCACACCGTCGACGACACCCCTATTCTCGTCTGCCTGGGTCAAGCCTGGGACGCATGTCATGCTCATTGGAAGTTACAAGCCAGAGATGCAGGAGGTCGAGCCTGATCTCGTGCGGCGCGCGGCGGGCAGTGGACTACACAGGTTACTTGTAGACTCCAGAGACGCCTGCCGCGTAGAAGCCGGAGACCTCATTCAAGCAGATATCGACTGGGACGCCGTTGCGGAGATTGGCGAAGCCGTATCTTTTGATGAAGACGGTGCCATGGTTGAAGACCCAACACCTACTAGTTCATCTGGCGACTTTATCAGCATGTTCAAGTCCGTCGGCGTCGGGCTGCAAGATGTCGCGATTGCTTGTGCTGTGGTAGACAAGGCTTTGGCGCTGGGACTTGGACATACGATTGAGGGTTATGACAACGAATCCTAGTCGTCTGATGGTCGTAGTGCAGGTCTACTCCATTTATTCTCTTTTATTGACTGTGAGCCTCGGCAAACAGTAAGACCGCGGCACGATGATAAGCGACATTCATTCGGTTGTCTTCATATGTATACGTCTCTGTTGCTACTCACTTAAGCATATTGTTTCTACCGCACTGGAGATCCAGCGCATCTGCATCAGCTTCCATATTGGTAAACATGCTTGTTTTCTGTGCGTCTCTCGGCCCCGATACACGCACAGAGCTCACCGTGAATCTATCCAAGTCGGATAGGGGCATACCATTGGGGACAAGGACTTAACCCGATGTAGTCTAATCGAGCTCGTCATAGATACATAGTATAGCCTCATAATAACCCTTTTTTGTGTCTTTTCCTCCGGCAGCGTCAGAAAGAGAAAGCTGTTTATCAGCTACGTATCTGGGGATACAACGGCATGTCCTTCTCGGCATGCTTCAAGAAGGACAGGCTCACGTAAATGTATGGTATGTGATACGGTGCTGCTGGCGCTTTATGGACACCAGTCGGTTATGGTTTTGCGAACCAAGGCTGTTTACTTCCTGGACAGACAACGAGGATACAGTTCAGAGCGAATTTCCGCACAGGACGTCGCGACGTACGCGTCACCGTATCGTAACTTGGACACGCGTATCGCGCGTTTTGATCGCGTGCGATAGCTATCACGTGACCTGCTACTTATCTATTTAGACCCGCACAGCTCCTCGAGCTTGGACTCATACGACCAACCCCACTTCCTTCAGTCATGCGTTGGTCGACGGTGTCATTGCTCGCGACGACGCTCGCAGGGAGGGCATTCGCTGATGTTCCCTCTCATCGTTCCAGGAAGTCCTTGAACTTTGGACCGGCGCATCCTCACGCAGTGTTCAAGTCAAGTCCGTACGAGATAACGACCAACGGCTTCATTCCCAACGTTGACGGGAGTGACCCTATCGAGGTTGCACGTCTCTTCGTAGAGGATCTCGTTGCCAGTGCATTCCGCATTCGTGAGGACTCGTACACCGACGAGACAACGGGCATCACACACGTCTACTTTCGTCAACTTATCAATGGTCTCGAAGTGACCGACGGTGATATCAACGTCAATGTGCAGGACGGCATGGTTCTGTCGTACGGCAGCTCGGTAGGGGATTCTGACGGTGGTGGTGGTCTGGTGATACTGACATGACTCGGACCCTACCAGTTTTACAATGGGCCTGTCGGAGAGGAGGGTGATATCGATCCACACGCAGAGTACTGTCGTGATTTGGAGGCGTCGTTAGATGGCCAAGAGCCGCTTATGGCACTCCACCATTCCAACTGCCGTTCACACAAGCTACCACAGTTCGTGGCCCAACGAGCCCAAATTCCCGGCGACGTCAGGTCCGCTGTCCTACAGTTCATGATGGCAGCTACCCCCGACGAGAATCTCTCCAACGACATGATCGAGCGCTACGACAACTATCTTGAGCGCATGACTGTCCAGGAGACTCACCACCTTCTCCCCACTCCGGGTGGGCCTTCTTTGGTTGTCGACAACGTCCCAGATACCGTCAACCCAGTCAAGGCCAGACTTGCATACGTTCAGGTTCCCAAAGGCGATTCAATCGCTCTGAGCCTGGTGTGGAAGGTGAGTCAACGAGTCAAAGGGAGAACCCGCATGTTAACTGATTTGGTTAGCTTGAGGCCGAAATGCAAGATAACTGGTATGAGGCCGCGGTATCCGCCTATCTTCCTCATCGTATCATTTCTGTTGTTGACTGGGCTTCCGATGCCTATGCGCCCATTCCCAAGCCGAAAGAGCCTTTGGTCCCCTTCTATAATGTGTTCACATGGGGCATCAACGATCCATCTGAGGGCAAGCGCTCCATTGTCAAAGGGTCTGTGGATGTTATTGCTTCGCCCGCTGGCTGGCATGCGATTCCGTATGCGAACGACCCTTCCGTATCCTCGCTTCCCAAGTCCAAGGAGTTCTATCATAACACGACCACGACATGGGGCAATAATGTTTTCGCTCAGGAGAACTGGGAAGGTCGCAATGCATACATGGATAATCAGCGTCCGGCGGCCTCCGACCTGTCTTTCGACTACGAATATGCGCCGCGTGTCACTGACCGTTCCGAGGCGCAAGAAGCAGCGCAGGCGTACATCAACGCGACCGTTACACAGCTGTTCTACACCTGCAACATGTTCCACGATATGTTTTACCGCTACGGGTTCACCGAGGCGACTGGTAACTTCCAGCAGTACAACTTCGAGCGCGGCGGTGCGGAGGACGATGCTGTCATTGCAAATGCACAGGACGGTTCCGGCTACAACAACGCCAACTTCATGACTCCTCCTGATGGTCAGAATGGCCGGATGCGCATGTACTTGTGGAACACGGCGTTGCCCTACCGCGATGGTGACTTCGAGGCTGGCATCGTTATCCACGAATTCAGCCACGGATTGAGTACACGTCTGACCGGTGGTCCGTTGAACTCCGGATGCCTTGGATACGGCGAGAGCGGAGGCATGGGTGAGGGTTGGGGTGGCAAGTCTTTCGCTCTCGATGATGCTTTCTATACCTAAGTTTTTCTTTTTCTGTAGATTTCATTGCAACCATGATTCGCAGCACTAGCAAATACTCTGACTATCCCATGGGTGCCTGGGCGGCTAACACCGAAGGTGGTATCCGCAACTATCCGTATTCCATGGATGAGACGATCAACCCTTCAACCTACAAGACCCTCGACAAGCCCGGTTATTGGGGTGTGCACGCCATTGGCGAGGTCTGGGCTGAGATGCTCTGGGTCGTTGCCCAGCATCTCATCGCTGTCCACGGTTTCTCGGACACTGTATATCCGCCGCTTGCATTAGAAGATGGTACCATCCCCGAGGGTGACTTCTACCGTCCGCGTGTCGGCAAGAAGCCGCTCGTTCCCAAGCATGGCAATACCCTTGCAATCCAGCTCGTCGTGAACGGCATGAAGTTGCAGCCGTGCCGTCCGTCCTTCTTCGACTCACGTGACGCGATCATCGCTGCTGACCAGTCGCTGACTGGTGGCGAGAACTTCTGCACGTTGTGGAAGGCGTTCGCTGAGCGCGGCATGGGTCCTGACGCTCGTGTTGACGGCCGTACCCCGTGGGGCGGAGGAATCCGTGCCAACGTATGTGTTTTTTCTTTGCTGTCACTGGTATGTTTTCGGCTGACTCGGGTGCTTCCAGGACTTTTCGGTTCCCGTTGTTTGCTCGACGCCTTAGGATCCCTTTGCATCACCGCATTCACACACCATCTAGATTTCGATGAGATGTAGCTATACGTCGTGCGCCAGTTGTCCTTCATTGCATTCCGTCCGGCTGCAACTGTAGAAGACCACCGCAATCACATACATGTCCTTGATTGAGATTTCGAATACTTGCATCCATCTCGCCCCATACAGCTAGCTATCTGTTGCGCGTTTCTATGCTCATCTACACGCGATTCTAGTTACACAAGTTACGCAAATATTGCTCGTTAGCAAAGTGTATATTGTCAACATATAATGGATCGGAATATATGGTCCTGTTCTCCCATGTTCATTCATGCCGTTAGTAAGCTCGCTGTTGTGTCGTCGATCAACAAGAATTGCAGAAACATGGCCTTAACTTGACTAGTCGTCTGTTGTCTGTTGTCGCATCTGGAGCGAATCTTATGGTCGGCTTATAACACTTACATGGATAAATCGCCGGGGGAAGTCACAGTCGCGTCCATTCCAATTTCCAAATACTTACACAACGACATAATTTACACTATTGTTTACAAAGAACCTCTCGAGGGTTCAACGCTTCAGCGCCCCATGGTTGAGCGTTCAGACAGGGAACGGCGTCGTTCTCAGGTAAGGCTGCACAAACATCTCCATCAGTACGTGCCCCAGAAAAGATAACTGCTTCTCAACACTTACCAGTGGAGTCTTGTGCTGGGGGAACAGGGTCTTCGCCTCCTCTTTTGTGACGCCAACATGAACGATCACATCCTCGCCTTGTTTCCAGTTCACGGGCGTGACGATACGGTGCTTGTCTCCAGCTTGGAGAGAGTCGATAACGCGGATGATCTCATCCTATACCAAAATGTCAACAATAACGATTTTTACGCGGTTCACGAATGGCAAAAAAAAAAAAACACGTACAAAGTTGCGTCCGGTAGATGCAGGATAGCTGAGCGTGAGACGAATGACCTTTTTCGGATCGATGATGAATACAGTGCGGATCTGGGACGCCAAAGCTCGTTTCAGAGTCCGATGCGGAGACTTGCGAACAACTGAAAGGTCTCACCGTGAAAGGAAGGCCCTTTGCGTCCTTGTTCGTCGCATCCTGGTAATCCAGCATGTCATAGAGAACGGAGACCTTGCGGTCTGCGTCCGCAATCTTGAGCGATCAGGGGCATAAGATTGGTGCAATTGACGTGCGATTCAATCCTGCAACACTCACGATGGGGTACTGCACGGAGGTGGGCCCGACAGTCGCACCACCGTACTCCTCGATGTCCTTCACCCATTTGCGGTGGTCCTCGAGATCGTTGGCGGAAAGGCCGATGACCTTGACATTGCGCTTCGCAAAATCGGGGGCACGACGAGCGACTTCACCGAGCTCGGTCGTGCAGACGGGAGTGAAGTCCCCAGGGTGAGAGAACAGTACACCCTTTATAAGGCAACTCTTCAGTTCATCGCGGAACGGGCGACACGACACATACCCAAGAGTCACCCAGCCACTCATGAAACTTGATGGGGCCCGCAGTGGTTTCTGCCACAAAGTCGGGGGCAATGCTACCAAGACGAAGGGACATAGTGGATGTTACGAGGATGATGGGAGATCGAAAAACAACTGCAGGGCTGCTCCTAAGCCAGTTACGTTTTATATACCCCGGTTCGGTGCACGGAATCGTCATCTGCGCACCAGAATGACGAATTGATATATCACCATGATAGGCGAGACGTTAAGGGACTGCAAAGCGAGTAGCGGAAGCTCGAAAATTGACGCAAGTACCTCGACATTCGGACAAGTGCGTTCAAACGCGGTAGAGATGTCGGCATGTCGTGAACGAGGATCGGATCGGATCGATAAACGCGCTTCGCAGGCCGCGACCGCGCTGCGTGAGTCATCCTGGCTCTTGCTCGTACTTTTACTTATCGGAATGTTTGTAAACAACAACGCTCTCAGAAATATCTCTCCAAAAATGTGAACTTTTGCTTCCCCCTTCCATCGTCTGCGGTGGTGTCAACGTCACGCTATTCATACCGTCGGAGTATGTAGGGGCCGTCGCACCAGGCGTGCGAATACATGTACTCATCCTACCTCTGGACACGATTGAAGCTGTGATGGCTTTGACAGAGAAGTTCATTTTAATGAGGACAGTTCACAGGCATCATGGGACTCTGCAGAATGGAGCCAGAGAACTACATGACAGAGATAGGGCCTGTCATCACCTCGTCCGTATTCCATTGCATGGGGATCACTGTGAGCATGTCCATCGCCATCTGCCTATTTCAATGAACTCTGTGAATAGACATTACTTGCAGACCCACGTTGCCGCTTGCTTCTCAAATACGGCACGGAAACCCGTGATGAAGGTGTATTGTTAGGCCTACGATATGTCCAATATACAGCAAACCCGGAAAACTTGGAGTTCGCCAAGCGTATAGGCCTGAAGCGACATAGGCTGTAAGGGTCTCGGTCCTTGCCATGTATAGCACCAGCGAGTTATCCCGAATGGCTTTGGCATTGCAGCCTTTTCAATGGCTCAGTCGGTAGGCACGTGTGGTTGCTGGTATGCATTCCCACCACATGGACGAAGCCCGTTTCAATTGATAACAGAAAAAGAGACTGTCCTGGGATCAATGCCCGGGAGGCAGTCGCAATGTGTTGGGATGGATTGGGCACAAGGACTGGACGTGAAAATGCACAGCAGCTGTTGAATAAGTTGGCCGGAGGGCATTGACTAGTAAAACTGAAGAATTTAACGCCTGGTGTAGGTCGGGGTAATCCGGATGTGCCTCGTGTGTTAGCTATGAAAAAAAAGCATATCATCGACGTACGCCTACTTACCGATTATGGAACAAAACACAAGTGTTATTCGAGTGATCCTTTTGATCGGGCCGATTGACGGGGTCCGAAAGTCGAACTCACAATGTGCCATATTTGGACCGAATAGTCACTCAATCTCCAGCATCCCGCTATGTACGACACTAAAAAAACTACTTACATTAGCAGCTTACATCTAGATACATATAACATGCAATCATTACATTTTCGAACGATAAAATGCCCCAAGTTCCTTCGCCGCGCGTCCAAACGTGTCAGCCACCACAAGCCCACCACCAATCCACTTTGGCAGCTTCTGACGCACATTCGATGCTGCGTAGCGCCGATCCAAGAGTATTAGGGCAGCCCAGTCTCCACGATGTCGGATAGCGCGCCCTAGCCAAAGACAAGTCAGCTGAGGCGTATATGATATATGAACAGAGAGAGCACATATTACCTATACTCTGGTTGACCGCATTCATGCACATGTTCTCGTAGAGCTCCGCAGCAGCATCTTTTCTGCCAGCTGGCCGTGCTGTCTTGGTCTCTGCAAGGCGTTTTGCCTCTGCGCGTCGGACATAGTCCATGCGCTCCTTCAGCTCCGGTGATCCCAGGTTGGCGTATGGAAGTCCAACCACCATCACAGCGCGCGCCAGATCGTCAGAGAAATTGAGCCCCTCAGATAACTTCGCGCCGACGACAGCGAGGAGAAGCGCGCCACCTTTCTTCGTGGTCGGCGTCTGTCATTTGGACTGGTTAGCTCGTAATGTATATATGTGTGAAAACCGAGACCCACAGTATCGTGAACAGCAGCAGTGTAGCCTCGCAGCACTGCTTCCACTTCAGCATTTTCTGTTGGCTCGAAAAACAACTGAAATCAAATTTGAGATGAAGAAAAAATAGAAAATTCAGAAATTCGGTTTATTGCGTATGTAGCAACACTCACCTGCTTCCGAGCCTTGATACGCTCTAGCACACCAGTTTCAGTCCATCGTGTCTTAGCCGTGTTCAAAAAATTATACGATGGAAAGAAGACAACCAATCCGCGCGGTACCACGCATGCAAAGTTAATAAGGATCTGTCCTAGCTCTGCGATCTAGGTATCGACAGTCGCCTCCAAGAGCACAGATCTAAACGGGCAAAAACACACACCACATCGGGATTGTTTTGACGCCCCGCCTTGTACTCAAGCTCGCCACCACGCGGTCCTTTCGTGAGCGCCAGCGCCAGCAGGTTTTGCGAGGGTACTACGTGCCCACAGGAGAAGCTGCTGATGCGCTCGGGAGCCACACGTGAGAAGAGCTGATTTATCACGTCGGACATCTACAGGATGTTGGTACTGAGCGCTCACGGAACGAATGAATAAGTCCAACGCACGGGAGACATTGTTCCGCCTGCTAGTATCACAGATCGTGCATCGTCGACGACCACTTGGAAACGGGGCGCTGGGTTGAGAAGCTGGTATTTGAGCTCAACGTCTCCGTCAATCGTCCGCGAAAACATGACCCGTCCATCTGACAGGGTAAGTCATCACAGCTTCAAAAGACAATGGGAGCACCTACCGTCGTTAGAATCGGTCAAACTAATCATGAATTCCTCGACAGCGTGCAGTGGAGGGAGCATACCCTTGCGCAGATCTATAAATTTGTGTCGTCAATCTTGGAGCGAAACATGAAATAGACGGATACTGACTGGCTTTGTCCTCTTTGGACTCACAGTAGCTGCTGATCTTGCGTGCAATTTTGCTACTCTTCAGATATCGCTCCACTTCAAGCAGATTCACACCGGCGGCCTTCTGTCCGAGCCGCTCAAGAAGCTCATTTGTGGTCATGATCTCGACCTTGGGTCGTGCACGGCTGGGACGGGCAGCCGATGTACCATTCGCAATATTTTTGGTCGGTTGCTTTATATCTTCTTTGGGCCTCGTGGTTCCCCGCTTCCCAGATTTCTCAAGGGCATCAGATGGGGGGAAGTTCTCGAGACCGCGTCCCATGTCAACCGAATCACCATCGCCGTCCCATTCAGTCACCACTTTAGTGAGCCCCTCAAGGAAAGCGATGAGCCGCTTGAGACTGATAACGTGAGCCGGTTTGAGTCGTGTACGGAATTTGTCGAAGTATATGCGTACTTGCGAGAACGCAAGAAGCAACTTTGTGCGGGAGAGGCGATGCGTCGAGAGTTCAAGAAGTGTCGATATTAAATCTACCAATGGAGGGAACTGTTAATGGGGAAGCACGATAAATAAAAAAGATCGTACTGTGTGCCTCATCAATGACTACAACCTGGCCTTTCAAATCGATGCCTAAGGCTTCACGAGCGGATTTCTGCAGTAACAGGTTGTACGGCAGTGTGATCAACTGATAGTGGCGGTCTAAGTACCCTTGAGCATAGTCCGTGCAGGACATACCTCTGCTTGTGCAATGGCACGCCGCGAGCCGAAATATGGACATGTACCGGAAACCCTTCCCGCTTGCGCAAGATCTTCAATGTCCTTTGGCGTTGCGAGAATCTGGTCGCGGAGGTTTAGAATTCGTTCTTCGTCGTCTGTTGGGGGTAGATACGGACAGCGCCGTTCTCCCTTCTCTGTTGAGAAATGTGTCGATGAAAGGGTAACATTACGGACATCAATGAGATGTACATACCACCGAGCAGTGCTCTACAAGCTTCATCGAGATCACCCTTCAGCTTCCGAAGGTCATTGTTAATACAAAGCTGTTTGCGCGATCCCAAAGGAACAGTTCGAGTAGTATAAAACTGGACGCCATCGTCCGTTTCACCCGATTCCTCATCGACAAATTTGCGCTTGGAAGACGCTTCAGCCGCAATGGGAGAGGAAGACCGGCCGCAAGCTGACTCATTGTTAGTCGAGCAAGATGCGCGAATCTCGTCTATTCGACGCAATTCTGGTAGTATCTGCGAGAGCTGGCTATGTGTCCGAGATGTGTAATAGATCTTTGTGCATGGCCTTTCATCTTCTTCCTCATCGTGTGCTTTGGCTTTGCCCTTCTCAATCCTGAAATAGTTGAGTACAGGTTTCCTCGTAAATATATCGTAGCTTTACTTGGCGAAGAGCGCTCGAACAGCAGGAGACATGCCCTCATCGTCGTCCACTGGACCTTCATCATCAGACGGTAGGTATATTCTATCATCTTGCGGCATCGTTTTGGGATGAGAGACATGTGCTTTCTGGCAATGCGATAAGTACATATCTGTTACAGATGACGATGAAGCCGAAAAGAACACGCACGACACGTTTCGCGCTCTGGGCTCGTTCACGTTGCCGGGCGCGTCTGAGGCGATTGACACGATCACGTTCCTTGGCATCCAGCTCTCTTCGCTTTCTTTCCAACGTCTGCTCTATCACCCACGAAGGACTTCCATCATTGGCAACACAGTCCTCGAGGATCGCTTTGCGGGCACGCGCTCGATCATCACGCAACCAAGTGAGCGTCGCCGTCAGGAGACTGAGGGTCTTTCCAGTTCCCGTCGGGCTCTCAACCACGGTGACTTTTCCAGCCTCAGTACAACCGTATACGTGGCGCATGAGATCGCGCTGAATGTCGTATGGTTGGGCGAATGGGAAAATCGGGAACGCGTCGGGGGTAGGTAAGACTAATCCGTTGTCCGACATTGGCGTCACTATGAGTTGGTAATACACAGCAGGCGGTTTGACTAGATTCCACGATAAACGGCGATATAAAAACCTGGTCTGAGGATGAGGGTAATACGGGCGCAAGGAAGGGTCATACAGTGCAGTTGTAGCAGACAGAGAAGAACAGAATGAGCGTTTGCTGCCACTGGCAGTGGCCGAGGCGAGACCGCGACGCGAGTCCGACGCGACCATGTGACCGTCAAGTGCCTGCGAGAAAAAACCTGAAAAAACCAACAGATATCCTTATCTCGATATCGTCCCTCAACTGTCCAATACCGGTGCCCTGCTCACACTGCCCTTCCTCAATGGTGGCCAATCCAGCATCCCCCGGGCTGAGGAGTTCACGAATCACGCTTTGTCGGCACGATGACATGCCCATCGCGATCGAGAACATCAGCGGCATGCGCGAGGTGCTCGACAGGGCGCGGCGGGAACCTTTCTCAAGCGTGACCCACCAAGTAATCTTCTCCCCGGATCTTTGTGCTGGGCATGTTTCCAAAGGCCGAGCGATTTCCACCCCACGGTATCTATCTACTACCCAAGATATCCACGTACCTCACCAGAAGTAAGTAAAAGCATGGCCAGTGAAAAAACACACAGCGCGTAAGTGAATGTATAGCCCAGAGAATAAAACGATGGCCCAATAAGTACAAAAGAAAAGCAACCCGCATCTATATATATACATTACTGTCGCCCAGCACGATGAGAGAATACGAATACGATATAAGTAAGCACTTACTGTTACCTACTGCACGCTTAAACGCGCTATTAAGAGATGATTACAGTCAGAGAGACAACGAGGAGACCATGAGGATCCAGGGTATAAGTATGAAGATACGAGGAGGTTGACAACTACAGATGATGTGGTGAAAGGGGTGGAGGGCGGAGGGGAGGGCATTTTAGATGGAGTATAAGCCGCGAGAGCCACGAGAAGCGACCGACAGCGGCGACTCATACACACCACAGATGAGTCCGCTGCAAGAGCCTACACAGGCGTCTTCTCATCACTACTCCCCGCGCTCGCCGCCTCATCCCCCTTCCGCTCACGCACCTGGTCCAGATGCGCAAGGACGGTATTATCCAGGTCTTCGATGCGCGTGCGTTCAAACCGGAACGTCGGGACGTGTGCCTCGAAGAGCGCGTCGAGCTCTTCGAGACTGCGCCCGCGCGTCTCTGTGACGAAGAAGAACGCGAAGAAGACTGCTATGACGGAGAACGAGCCCCAGATATAGCCGATTTTTCCGCCGAGATTGCCGTAACCGGAGTCCTGCAGAGTGGACGTTATTGCAAAGTATGTGTGGAAAGCTCAATGTTAGAATTTCATGGATAATGTACTTATGGGAGAACGTAAAAGGAGCGGGATGGGGGAACCAGGAAGAGAGGCGCACCTGGATGTACGGGCTGACGTAGTTGATAATCAAGGTGACACCGAAGCCGGACCACGACGCGCTCATCATTGTGCTCTCGCGCATTTTCGCAGAACCAATCTCGGCGGGGATGAGCCAGGAGACCGGCGACCATGTGCAAGCTGGAGAAACCAGAGTCAGAAAGACAGGATCGACAACGACTAGAAGTAATATGGGGCAGAGGAAGGGCCACGTACCGTTGGCGCAGAACCAGACGAGCGTAAGGGCAACAACGGCACGGCCCGCAGCACCTGGGGGAGTCGGCCACTTGGTGGTAATACCGCCGATGGCAAGCATGCACGCAGCACAGATTGCGCCACCGATGAAAAGAAGATTCCGGCGACCAATGCGATCAGGGAGGACGAAGGACAAACACGCGAAGGCGGCGTATACACCGTATCCGATGACTGGGTGCGTGACCATCATCAGCTGCCCATCACACAGACAAAAAGGACATACCAAGAATAAGGTAGGAATCCTGGATACCGAGCTGCTCGAAGAGAACAATCATATAAGAAACAATGTAGCCGATGCCCTGCGCGTTCGCAAGGCACTGGACGCCGATAGCAATGAGAGTGCGGCGGAGGTTCGTGCCACGGAAGAGGTGAAGGAAGTTCGAATGCTTGTCGCGCTCGAGCTGCTCCGCAACGGCGGCTGTCAGCTCGAGGAGCTCTCCATCGATATCCACATCGGGACGGCGCAGGCGCATGAGGACGGTGTGCGCGTCGTTGCTGCGGCCCTTGGCGACAAGCCAGCGTGGGGATTCTGGAATGAAGCCAATAGTAGTGATGATGAGGAGGGGTGTGAGGAACTGCACGCAGATGGGGACGAGCCATGCAGCCTGGTGCGGGTAGAACTGCACTTTGTAGATGACGACCGTTGCCAGGAAGGCTGCGACGTTCTGGGTGACAACATAGAAGGCAACGAGCCCACCGCGGATGGCTTTTGGGGCACTCTCGGAAAGGTAGACGGGCACAACGTTGGACGCCATACCAATGGCAATGGAGCAAATGACCTGTAGTAATAGGGAAGAGGTGAGTTCGGGGCACGACAAAGAGAGTGAAAGCAGGGTCTCTCACTCTTCCGACGATGATCTGGGCATAGCGACCATGCATTCCGGTGTTGGAAGTAGCCTCGATGAGGCAACCGCTGGCAGAGATGAGACCGAGGACGAGCATGCCGAGACGACGACCAAGGAAGTTGCTAATGGGCGCAGCAACCATGCAGCCAATCATGACACCAGTTGTACCTGCAAAGTGTACACTAGGTAAACAGCTGGAATGCGCAGAAGGAAAGGAGCGTACCAAGACCAGTACCAATGGAGACCTGGACAGTGGAGAGAGTCTTGGTGCCATCAGCAGCGACGATGTCGCCATATGCCTGGTTGAAAGAGGTCTCTCCAATGACCCCTGACCACCATGTGTTGTCGAAACCACTGGGGGAGGACGTTCAGTTTGTGGAGGAAAAGCAAGGGCAAGATTGACAAGGAAAGCAGAGGGAAACAATATGATAGTCAATATATCATAGACGATGGAGAATTAAGGTAGTAGAATGGTGATGGTTGAAGTGGCTACTTACTAGGTGATGGCGCCGAGAGAGCTGGCGAAGGCGACGAGGAGGAGTTGTGGGGTGACGTTGGCTCTGTAGACGTCCATGAGCAAGCGCTGCAGGTGGACACCTCGGACAGGTTTATGAACAATACGAACACCCACAACTTGGGGGATACATAACACCGGATCCGCAGTCGTCGATCCTCGCCGAGGCCGCCAGTGTGACTGCAGTATAGCCCCTCATAGCGACTGATAAAGTCCCCGTAGCCTGGAATAGCGGATTTTTCTTTCCGGTGTTACGGTCTCCGTCACGGTCCCCGCCGCTCCGTCCATCTGTCATCTTCCTTTTCCGATAACCAAATGCTTCCCCTGCAACGTTTCGGCTCCGCAAGCTTCATCGATCATCCACAGTCCTCGTGCCAATGGGTGCCAATTGCATCAAAGATGCAGCCAATGCATGTGAGAGGCTGTGAGAGGCAGTAAACCACAGTAAGTACGTGAAATTTTGAGCGACGGGGAGAGCAGTGAGTCATTTATCAGCGACGTTCTACCACTCTGCGGTCATCCGCGTTCTGCCTCCAATGTTCCGTGCGCTCGCGTCCAGGTCTGCTATCAGGTAAGATTGCATTCTTTCTCCTTTCCTCACTATTCTTCTATCGATTCTGCTCACCTCTTTCCCTGTCACTGTATTCAGAATGCCCATTCAGCCTACCCGTGCCGCATCCTCCTCTGCCCATGCCGCTCTTGAAGCCATCGGCGATACTCATGTCACTCACGGGCTCTCCCGTATTACCCCGGGAATCATGCTCAAGGGAGAGGGCCTGTACGCCACCTTCTCTGATGGCCGTCGCATGCTCGACTTTACGTCTGGAATCGGCGTCACCTCACTAGGCCACTGCCATCCGTGCGTCTCCCAAGCTGCCGCCGATCAATGCATGAAGGTTGTCCACGCGCAGTGCTCAATCGCTTACCACGAACCATATCTCCAACTCATCGAGCGGCTCCTGCCTATCATGCCCGATAAAGTGAGTTACTACTACTGTCGTACTGGTCAATCATGTACATCATCTCAAGTACATTCAAGTCCCTTGATAGCTTTTTCTTTTGGAACTCCGGCAGCGAGGCGATCGAGGCTGCCATCAAGATCGCGCGCACATATACTCGCCGCCAGAGTATTGTTTGTATGCAGGGCGGCTACCATGGCCGCACATATGGTGCTATGGCTGTCACGAAGAGCAAGACGATCTATTCACAGGGTGTCTTCCCGATCATGGTAAGTTCTCCAATACCTATAATTTATTATTGCAAGTGAAATCAACACTAACACGCAACATATCAACAGTCCGGTACCTATGTCACGCCGTTCCCATATTGGCACCAGATGGGCCTGCCGCGCGATACTTCAGAGGAAGTACTCGTTGAGCAATGCCTATACCAGCTTGATCTCGTGCTCACGCAGCAGACTTCGCCGCAAGACACGGCCGGCATCCTCATCGAGCCCGTACTCGGCGAGGGTGGTTACGTTCCCGCACCCGCTGCACTGCTCAAAGGCATCCGCGAGCGGTGCGACAAGTACGGCATCGTCATGATCATCGACGAGGTGCAATCTGGATTCGCGTGAACGGGCAAAGTGAGTTGGAGCCAAAAGTGACGCCAACAGTCAACCCTCCAGTACTGACGAATACGTCCAGTACTTTGCGATTGAGCACAGTGGGGTCGTGCCTGATGTAATGACAATCGCGAAAGGTCTCGCGAACGGTTTCCCGCTCTCTGGCGTTGTCTCTCGCAAGGAGATCACGGACACACTCAGTCCGGGTTCCATGGTGCGGCTTTCTTTGCTTCTTCCTTATATCGTGCACCTGATCCCGCGCTTCCGCTACAGGGCGGCACCTATGCTGGAAACGCTGTTGCTTGCGCCGCCGCCGTCGCGGTTGCAGATGTGATGCGCGAAACGGATATTCTCAGCAACGTCAACACACGTGCCGAGCAGCTGTACACTGGACTGAATACGCTTGCCGCCGATCCCGCTATCGCGCCGTACGTACTCGAGGTTCGTGGCAAGGGTCTTATGGCCGCCATCGAATTTGTGCGGTCCGGCGACAACAGTGACACAGCGCTGAAGGGCATGCAAGTCCCCAACTCACCAAAGGGCATCGCGTCGCGCATTGCAAAGTGCTGTATTAATAAGGGCATGCTGATCTTGACTACGAGCGTGTATGAGGTACGTTTTCCTCTTTTTCCATGTTGGGGAAGATTTCCACTGCTGGTTGGTTAAGGCTGCGTATTTTCAGTCGAATTATGATTTTGTGTTGTGATGTTATGCTAATGAACATCTTGACATCTAGACCATTCGGTTCATCCCCGCACTGACAGTCAGCGAGGCGGAGATGGCTGAGGCCATTGAGATCTTCAGTGATGCTGTGCGTGAGGAGATTGCAAACTCATAAAGTATATGGTGACTTTGTATTCAAAATATAAACATAAAAAGAGCAAGCTATATTTCTGAAAGCCACTGTACCTGCATAACTACATGAATGGTGTATTGCTAATGCTCATCTGTAGATAGTTATATGCAGCTTTAATATAAGCCACATAAGTCTCTTTACAAAGATCATCTACAACCTCGTGAATGTTGTGTGGATTCTCCTTTAGAGTCTTTTCAAGCCGAACTCTAGAAGAACACTCCACTTGAATCCAAGACTGAAATAAGGATTTCAAGGAATCAAGTGCACTAGGCACATACCGATAGTCCAGTAAATGGTTGTGGATGGTATTTTTGTAAGCAGCAACCTGTCGCAAATCTGGAGAAGAGAGATGTTGTAACCATGCTAAAGCTGATTTGTCCTGCTTTGAATCAGTGATCCAAAACACTGCCCAAAGAAGAACCCAGAAAAATGAAGCCAGATCATCAATAGCAGTTTGAACAACTGGTTGGTTTTCACACCACTCTTCCAAAATCCGAAGTGAAAGAAAAGGAAGAGTCCCCTAAATAGAGTGATATTAGAGATATTAACTATTGGCTTGATAAAACACTTACTGATCGATCTTTTCCAGGAACTCGTACCTTTCTCCATTCAACAGCAAGATCAGCATCATTGATGAAACCACTACATGTGTCTAGATATTTTCCAAGAAAAGCTAGGCTTCTGTTGATAAAAAGCTAAGACAACAGACTATCAAAGATTACACCACTTACTCATTTACAAATGGATGATTTTGAGCCTTGAGTTCTTCAGAATGAACTTGTGGTATTTTGAGCCTCAGAACATTTCCAAATGCAACATCACGTTGGAGGAAGCCTTCCAAATACCAGTGTAGATGACCTATTTCATGATCACTAAGCACCGACATGAAGTTTTCACCATCAAACACATACCAATCATTGCATCCATAACAGTCTTCACAAGCTCATTTGGTGTAGTGCAAGTGTTCAAGGAATGTCCAACTGTTGATGTAAATGTCCAGAGTTCCTCCCTATCGATAGGGACAATCACATCTGCATCCGAATAAAGACTTTCTTTGCTCTTCAACAACTCCACCTTGGATAGTGCGAGAGTGTGAAACTCCTTCCACAAATAGTTGGGAACCTTCACACAGGTGTACTGGTCAGGCAGACCATGCTGGCCCCGACATGCTTGGAGTGCACGGATCTCGACGTCTATATGATCGACAGTAGGAAATGATCGACGCAGAAGAACAGGGCCTGATAGCATTGCCCTATTCCCGAAGGCTTCTTTGAGAGGGTTCCACAGATGGTCAGGAATGGACATCCTGAGAGATGTCGACTGCTCCGGGGCATCATCAGGATGTTCTCGCTGTGCTACGGGATCGTCGAGGTGTGGTAGGAGCCAAGCAGGTGCTTGAGGACTAACAATTGCTGCCGCCCGAGACTGAACATCCTCGAATTGCTGGCGCTGTCGCTTCGCCTGGGGGCTTGAAGATGGTTGACCATGCTTGCGCTTCGCTGCCGACAGCGGCGGCACACGCCCGTATACCTCGTGGCCGCCACGCGTCTCTCTGGTCTTCTCGACCTGGTCGGACTGAGCTGACGGCATGGCCTCTGGGGAGTTGTCTATCACCCCAGCTAGGGTAAGACGCCCTGTAGCAGCAACACGGCGACAGAATATTTCTGACATCGCGAACCAAGACAGTTCCATAGATGCGCCATGTGGCAAGGAGAAATATGAAACACCATGAGAGAGCTCTTGAAAAGGATGATAGCCGCACTCGACGAAAGACATGTTTAGCAGAGCAAAAAGCACATCAGTCAGATACTTGCGACCGGCTTCGGAGAGCAGGTCGTACGGCTTGGAAACGAACATGCCCGTCGGGAGATAGAAACAGAGGCGAAAAGAACTCTTCTCGGGCTGATATGCGAAGGTCATCGAGTACGATCGCGCACATTGGAGAAGAGCACGACCATATGTTGCATTTTGCATGAGCATCCTCTCCAACTTCTCCTTCTTGGGTTCGACGACAAAAGTGCATTCCGACCAGCGAACACGATTCTTATATTTGCTCTCGTGCGCACGCTGCTCCATAAGTTTCTGGCTGCAGAAGATAATGTCGGGCTTCAAGGCTTTCTCGGAATTGTCGACGACCCCAATCATTTCTTTGTCGTATACGAAGAAGCGATGCTGGGACAGAAAGCCGTCCTGTTCGAGGCGAGGAGAGAAGTCCAGAATAGCATTAAGAAAATTGACGAGGGGAGAGTAGCACTGAGTTTCCGACCGAGTCTTGCACTTCTCAAGATCTGCCAAGATGGTCGATCCCTCTTTATTCGAGTCAAAGAAGTCGAGAACGTGCTCGCGACGGTTCTTCCACTCCTGCTGACCACTTTTGGCAGAGATATGGAAAAGTTCCTCAGGTGGATAACCTTCGAATTCGAAGAGGCTATCATGGACGTCGCCGCGGATGGCCTCGATAAGTTCTGCTTGTTGCGATCTGATTTGCTCAGACGAGGCAAGAGGTGACTGAGGATGTATACTGGAAGGCTCAATGCCCGCAGATGTGCTCTTGAGAGGAGTATCTTTACGAAGAGGACTATCCGATATATTGGGAGGTGTGGTCGAGCGATGCTGGACTGTTGAGGAATCCAATCTGAGCGCGGGGAGGCAGAGAGTTGTGAATCGCTACGCACCAGACATTGGATCATTTGAAGAGACGGGCATCGCGACATTGGGCGCTGTCGAAGCGGAGCGACCAGAAACTGGATCACACGAAGAAAGCGAAAGAGAAGATTCCATGGCGAATATTGTAGCCAGACAGCAGGACACAGCGCAGAACGATAAACCACAAGATAGCAGATTTCTGAGTTGAAGCGGCCAAACCGCGCCACAACTTAAAACAATGACACAGCACGATCAAATTTGATCTAACCCCCCATGCAGCAAGAGGGACGTAACATACAACAAACACTACTGAGAACTAGTCGTCCTCAATTTGTTAGGTGTTTTGTAGATTTAGTAAATGGGACGTAGGACAATGTGAGTATTTGCACGACCCTTGCTCGACCTCGAGAGTACAACTGCACCATGTTCACTACCATCGGCTGGGGAACAAGCCGCGAGCGATATGTAGAAATGTAAACCTACTCAAATATTAAAAATATCACCTGCTCTGAAATACTGGTACATTTGTTCAGTTCATCAAAACAATTTATCAGAACAAGACGGGACAAGACAAAACGAGATTATGCGGGGATGCAAATGCGGAGAGTCTTGTGACGATGGTTTCTCGGACTTCAGACGACATCCCGGCGCTTAATGCCCACTCGGCAGCCCAGAGGCTTGCGTAAGAACCCCTCACTGGTCTCGAGCTGAATCAACACATATTTTAGTTAGCACATCATTCAGAAATAACAGTAACCAAAACAATGCGATGCGTAACACATGCGTCAAACAAAATCATCGAAGAGTCAACTCACAATCATATTCGAATCCTCGAGCACGAAATGGAAGCGGCGCAGGATCGACGAAATAATGATACGCAGCTCAAGGGTGGCGAGGTTACGACCAACACATCCCCTACATCCTCATCTAAGCCGAGATATGTCAGGCAAAAGAAGTAGCCACTACATACCGCGGACCCGTTGAAAATGGATTGAACGTGCGCTGAATGTCCGCCTGGTCACGCTCAAACCAGCGCTCAGGGCGGTACGCCTCAACGTCGTCACCCCACACCGCCGTGTCGCGATGGATCGAGAAACTGGGAACGCTAAGCACCGTGCCAGCGACGAAATCATGGTCGAAAATGTGCAAGCCCTGTTCTGGGACGACACGCGGCAGCCCGACGGAAGATGTCGAGTGCAAGCGCAGTGCCTCGTTGATACACGCGTCGAGATACGGCATGTCCTTCAGCTCATCCCCCGACGAGACGCGCTGGTCCGCCACACCGAGCTTCTCGTCGAGCTCGGCCTGCAGCTTCGCCTGAGCGTACGGCGTGCGCGCGAGGTAGTAGATTATAGCGCACGTGGAGCTACGGAGTCACGCGGGAGCGGAGGCAAGGATAGTCGTGGAGTCGCGATACGGGGATGAGCGGGTGTACTTATTGCATTGCAATGCAGACAACTCACTTTGACGTTGTGTCCGAGCCGGCGATGAGTAGCGTAAGTGCCTCGGCAGTGAGCTCTTGCCGACCCATCGGGTTTCCATCTTCGTCCTTACCGGCTTGCAGCTTACTGAGCAGGTCAGTGCGGTCCGTGGGGGTCGCGAGGCGCTTGGCGACGGCCATGATTGCAATACCCGCAAGCGCTTCGACGTCGCGCTTGCCCTTGTTGAACCATGGAAGATACTTCAACCATGGGCGCCACCGTGATGGGAATGTGCCCATGGACATCGAATACTCGCCGCGGCCGTTCAGGATCTTGACTGCGGGTATATGCACGGTTTCCACTTCCTTGTCCGACCCGAACGACCCAAACGCCTCCTCCTGGTTCTTGGGTATCGGCGCAGAATCCTGTCCAGCTGGCACCATGCCAAATGGCGCACCGAAGGCGAGGTCGCCAATGATATCAAAGGCAAGGTAGTTTGCCCCTGTCAATAAGAGTTGACTATGTACGAATTATCCGAAATGAAAGTACAGTATAAGACTTACATGGCAGGCAATCCAACCACAAACGACCGTCACGTCCGAACCAACCACCCTCACCATCATCTCCGGAGAGGCCCTTCACAGCGGAGTCGTATAAGGCATCCCAACGGTCGAGCAGCTGGCCGACGTAGAGACGTACATGTGGCTCAAACTCAAGGACGCTCTTCTGTGAAAAGATGTGGGAGATGATCTTGCGTTTGCGAGCGTGTTCAGCCCTGTCGCGGGTGTTGAATACACCACGGCTGATGGATACGAATGCGTCATAAAAATCCGACTTGAGCGCTCCGTTACCGTGAGCGTAGATCGTCTGCAGTGCTTCTGGGCTCGCAATAGAGACGTGGTTCGGCGCAATACGCACTATGGGACCTAGGGGTGCCTGTTAGCGCGGACGAACAGAAAGGGTCCACGGCGAAATAGCGTTTGGTGACACTGGTAGATTAATGAGAAGAGTAAGGAGGCGATATGCGTACCATACTTCTGATGAAGTCCATGGATAACTTCGGAGCGGTGACCTGTTGTAGAGACCTTCCCAAGCCACAAGTCAGTGAATTGTGCGAGGAACGGCCCCGGATATCCGCGCAGTCTGTGCGAGTCGATGACCCATGGGACAATGTGCACGAGCAGCACCGTCACCAGTAGTATAACTACAAAAGCGAGAACATTACGGCGAACGAGATCATATGAAGTCGTCGCGGCGCTTGCAAGCACCGAGGTGATCATGTCGTGTGCTACTTCAACCTATCCGGTGGAGAATCAGAGAGAAGGGACTGCAGAAGTAAAGTGTTAGCGGCAAGCTTTAGATGGTTTTATAGGCGTCCTTACGAACTAGCCGAACGACTATATCTGGATGGGGTAGTGGCGAACAACCTACCAGCTGCCATGTCCCGAGCCGCTAAGCAACTCAGTGGCCGACTTGCAAACCGCTCCAAACCTACTCAGCTGACCAGGCCGCAAGGGGTCTTGAAATTAAGATGTCCGTGACAATAGCTCGTACTAAGAACAACGACAATGGCATGTGTTTTCAGTTCTGAGCATTCCGATTGACTGGCAGAGTAGTTCTTGAGAACGACGGCAACGGACTGATATAGTCGATGCGCGCCGGAGCGACTGGCATTTAACTAGGAACACGGGGATGGCGAGGACGTCCTTAGTAGACTTTAGTAGACCGCAGATGTCCGGACGTGACAGGGCCAAGTCGGGCGCGTGCCCCTCGGATACGCGCGACGTGACCTTCTCGTCCGATTAGGAAATCCATAACTCACAGTCTCCGGCGCATTCCCAATGCGGCGATCGCGAATTTTGGCGGCTTTCTCTGTCGGTGTCACAAAATGAAACGAAAAGAACGTCCAAAGACATGGAAACAAGTACAACGAACGAAAAGCACCTGTAATTACGGCTTAACTGGACGATTTACGACAAGGGCGACATTCCCGACAGTTGCTCGTATAAGTATGCTGCAGTGTCAGTGTTCAACCAGAAGTAAGGGCATTTAGTAAACAAGTGAAATTTATTGGACTAATAATAAGACAGTGACAACAGATAAATTCGCTTGGTGGCGAGTTGTATGAAGGCATATGTACATTGTGTATGCAGGTACTCATTTACGGATCAACAGGCGTGCAGTTTACGTTGTATCTGGGTAACCAGCTATCTGGGAAAGACGAAGGGGGAAATAGAACAAATATTTAAATGATATTGTCTTAAGGGTGAGTCCATGTCAAAATGTTGTGTCGGCATGCGCAGGAAGCGCGTGGCAAGGTGGACGATGTACGACGCAGGAAAAGTGTGGAAGGGTCGATGCGAAGACGAGAGTCTGGGGTATCGTATATGAAGTGCGGGTATCTCTAGCGATTGTTTATGTAGTAGTCATAAGCAACAGTCGCGGCAAGTATGTTGCGAGGTGTAAAGAGTGGGACGGGAAGGGATTGACAGTAGAAACGGAGCGATACGACTATCGGAAAAATTGCGAGGATGAATCCAAAGAAACCCAACAGACCGAGAGAGGGCGGATGATCGGTGCACCATCGAGCCTAGCGGAAGTCTTGAGCCTCGCACCAACGTAACCTTGAATGAACGGGTACGTCGAACAACACATGCAAACCGAACAAACCGAGACAAAAGACATCTGGACACACAAAGAACGAACTGAACTGCTGGGCAGATATACAGTTCTGAAGTTATCGGACGGTGCCACCCACGCGACGCGCAAAGTTGATGAGAGACGCCGGGCTGCAAAGAGAGATGATTTCCAAAGGATGCCTCGATGAGGAAGCACATGGCCGGTTTGGGCAAGATACGGAGAGCGCGGCAGGTGGAAACACGAGTGTGCCAACTAAACGGTCCAACGAACGAAATCGTTCGAAAGGGAAAGTCGGACAAAATCTCGTTTTCTTTGAACGGTAGGTGCGTCGAGCGAGGAACACCTGCGGAATGCGACGGACATCGGCGTCTCCACAATAGGCTGCTAATGCAATAAGCAACTGATACAGAGAACGGCCGGAAAGGCTTAGCCACATATGACGTTCCTGGCCACGAACAGCTGGGTGAAAGAGACAGCGGACCGGCGGAAGGCAGGCTGTGGAAAAGGGGAGGATGAAGACGGCAAGATGGAGTGATGATGCCGAGCTGAAAGACACGAGGTGAAAGAGATGAGGTGAAGATGACGGCGGTGCAAACAGCCAAAATAGAAGCGCCCTTTGCGGACGCACGAGCAACACCGTTGGACACAACTTCGAGATGCGTCAGGCGCCATCATGTGTCAAGATGGTCGAACGTCGAAGAACAGGCAACGCATAGTAGCTGCACAGTCGGGTCGCAGGAGTGCAGGTCTCCTACGTCCGAAAATGCTGCAAGCAAAATGGACGTCACGGAGCACGATTCCCACAATAAACCGACCTCCCAATGTAAGCCCCCCCCGATAGATAGACGTGTCACATATGTGAAGATATCTGAATATACATCGTACGCTCACCCCCGTGAGCGCGCGAGCCACAGAACCAACATAGGTGTACATCGGCAATTTTCGTTTTTGAACCACACGCCTCGAAATAGGGACAGCAACGCCTTGAAGCGGGTAGATCCACACACCAAAAGCTAACAAAACGGCGAGTCGAATATGGCACATCCGTGCCCGCAAGACAGAGCGCGGCTATAAACGACCAGCGCAGATATACACAGCAACGGCAGGCCAGGGCACCGCTGATGGGACCACAGAACAGGCACAAGCAGCCAAGACGCACGGTGATCTAGGGAATAAGATCAGAGCGTATGTCTTTACTTGCGGCTCCCGCCCTGTAACTTCAATCCACCAGCTCATATCAGCTCTGGTGGCATAACAATCACCCGCGCGCGGCCTTCAACGCATAGCGCACGCAAGTCACCAGCGGGACGGCCCTTGACGTCGCACGCGGGACGATCGAGATCTAGTCCAGCTGCAACGAACGTCGAACGACGTACAAGGTGCGTCGCGGGGGAGTATGATGCACCCGTCACGCCTGAGCGACGCGTCTTACGCCAGAATGTCGTGGGGCGGACTGTGGGCAGCAAGCATGGGCCGTGAGGAAGAAGGCAGAGAGTGTATGGAATGCAAGGTCGGAAAGAGATGAATTGCCAATTGAAAGAGAAGACGAAATATAGCAGACAAAACCATCAGCGTATTCATGATGAACAAAGCAGGCAAACTACTTACGCAATGGTGGCGGGGGTCGTATCAGTTCACCAGTTGCGGGCATCGTGAGAGGGATCGTGGAAGCGCGCTTAATAGGGAAATGATACCCTGTCGTCGTCATCGGGCCCACACCGCGAGCAGACCAGCGATGCGCGGCCGCCCAGCGGTGCGCCTCCGAAAGCGGAGCGCTGTGCACTTGCTCGTATGGTGCTCGTTGTCCTCGAGATGGCGCCTTCTGTCCTGCCAGATGTGCATGTCCTTCCTGGTACGCCCCTTCCTGTCTTTCATCCTCTTCGCATACCCTCTCTACGCGCTTGACAAACGTCGTGCGTCCCGGTGGCGCGCTCTGTGAGCGTGTAGGGCGGTGCCGACGCCACGTGTTTACAGGCGGCGACAGCAGCGATGTGTCAAGCGGCGGCGGAAGCTTCCTGGTACTACTTCTGCGTGTGGGAGTCGATGGGGATGCGCTGCGGGACGTCAACGGCGAGTTGCTACGGGTGTTTGCTGGCGAGTTGCTACAAGAGTTTTCCAAAGATTCTGATTGTGTCTTGCTTGTCTTGTCGTGGTCATCTTCGTGCATGCCATTTCGACTCCCGTCGGCAACCATGTCATCATCGGAATCCACATCGTCCGACGCAGCCTCAAGCGTCACCATCACCGGCTTGCTTGAGAAGCGCGGCTGGGAGCGCCTACGAAACGGAAAATGGCTGGAAGAAGGTATAGCGGGGAGCGGGAGCGGAGACACGAGTACGGTAAGATCGGCCATTGGGTTTCTTTGGTTTCTTTTGTTGTTGCTGTGCGGATATGCGCTGTCTTTGCAACAACGGTGTATGTTGCTTCACGTGCTCGAGTATGGTAGAATATGAGGCTGAACGACAAAGAACATATATAGCTCCCTCCTGCAATGGAGAGATCTATGTGGACGACGCTGTCTGAAGCCGACAGTCGAAGAGTTTCGAGCTTGTGCGCACTCTTCAATCCAATGCCATTCCGATGCAAACGGAAATCGACTCACTGTGCGTATAGGAAAGTACAGCAACGATGCGCAAGATTGTTGTCGTGTCGACGTCGAGCTTTGGCTTCAGCTCGAGAGCAAAATAAACACACACGCGCGAACCAACCACAAGAGAGTGAGTAAGGCAGACCGAGCGAAGGCGAATGAAGGGCAGCCTGCGGACTGCGTATAGCGACCGTCCAAGACTGTAACAGGAGATCTCGCGTAGTAAAGAAAACAACAGGCGCAACTGTCAGTATGAAGGGAAGAGCACAGAGCAGTGAGTTCTAAACAGGGGACAGCGGGACGTGCCGTTGGCGGCTGTCGAGCTTGTTGAGGAAGACTCGAGGATAGTCGGTCGTTAGGTCGCTAAAGATGTGGATCGCCGTTGCTGCGCTACTTATGTCAGCAAAAGCCTTACTCTTGCTGGGTCACGCTGTCACGCGGACATCAAAGCTAAACGTCACGCGTGTCACCACATGTCGAACAGAAATATTTTCGTGAACATCATAAAGCAATATTACATAAAAGCATGGTGTGAGCAACTAGCTGCCAATGGCGCGCATGCCATCCTGAGCACTCTCAGTTGAACTTCCCGTTGTGAACCATGATGTTCAGAGTGCGTAGATCACAACGTACCCATATACGACGGCATCTTTCTTGACAAGTTCTTCTACTCCCCATACAGCTAAATTCTCAAGATGAACAGTGTTTTCCACGTAGCACTCGGTGATGCTGCACAGCTGCATGGACCAAGCAGTTCTTCATAGTCACATTGTGCATTGGGCGGCCCATGACCAGATGACCCCCTGCACCAAGCATGACTGTCTGACGCGCAAGTTCAGAAGGGCCTCCAAAGGCGACGAACGACCGGATGGACGTCGTGGACAATGTCCCGTATCTGCTCGTCTGTGAGGGTTCGAGTATGTAGGAGACCGGAGTTCGTCCATAAGCGTCTCCCCAGGAATACTCGTCATGACGGTATAACTCTCCGTCAACATCGAGACAATCGGTCAGGCGAAGGGATAGATCTAAGGGACCCTCAGGCAAAGTCTTGTTCATCAGTGGCAAGGCGGCACTCTCAGAGATTCTGGAAAACTACTGCGTTTCTACATGGCCTTTCTTATTTAAGTTACGTTCTTACCTAATCTTCGAATTCCTGCCCTTCCTGTCATGTTTTACCAGGAGTATATTTCAGCCACATTTCAATAACACCAATTCATTGTTTTCAATCAACATGCATGACCACCAATTCGATCAACTCGCGCGCACATAAATACATTCCTTCAAGTTTCTTCACAAGCCCAACCTTACGATTGGAACGTTGCTTTGAACGCGCCATCGAAGTCAGCAATGATATCGTTAATATCTTCTATCCCGGTAGACACCTAGTAAAAAGAGTCGGTCGTTACGAGCCACGTACACAAAAACAGAGCGCGCGCGCGATAAACTCACCCGAATCAAGTCTGGTGTGACGCCGGAGGTCGCCTGTTCCTCCACTGTAAGCTGCGAATGTGTCGTAGACGCAGGATGGATGACGAGCGTCTTGGCATCACCTGGAGTCAACGTGTCGACCTCATCAGCATACAGTTTTCCGTCTGTCAATAACTCGTACATACCGACGTTGGCAAGGTTCGTCGCAAGCTTGAGATTATCGACGTACTTGCTTGCCTCCTGCACCGTACCCTTAATACCGAAGCTCAGCATGCCACCATACACGCCCGGACGCAAAAGCTTCTTCGCGATCTCATGCGAGACGTGGGAGGGGAGGCCGAGGTATGAGACCCACTCCACGCGCGGGTGCTTCTCGAGCCATCTGCGAAACATGTCAACCAGACTCCCGATACGATCAATGTTATTTTCTACTCACTGTGCAAGTGCCAGAGCATTCGAACTATGACGCTCACCGCGGAGGCTGAGAGTCTCGAGACCCTGAAGGAGCAAGAATGCCCCGAAGGGATTCATCGTGGGACCGATGTCGCGCAGCAGCTATACGCCAGTTCAGAAAGAAAGACTACAATAGTATATAACTACCACACATACCTCCGTCCGCACTTTCACGTGGTACGCGTCGGCGCCGAACGTGTCAGTGTAAATTAAACCGTGATAACCTTCCGATGGCTCCGTGAAGCTGGGGAAACGGCCAGAGGCACGCCAGTTGAAACGACCGCCATCCACGATGACACCGCCGATGGTCGTACCATGACCGCCAATCCACTTGGTAGCAGAGTGAACGACGACGTCTGCACCGTGGTCAAGCGGGCGAACGAGGTATCCTGAAAGCGTAACGATATTAATATGGGACTATAGGTACATCACGACAAAGAAGAATACGGACCTCCTATACCGAAGGTGTTGTCGACGATGAGGGGTATGCCGTGGTCATGGGCCACCTTGGCGAGAGCAGGTATATCGAATACATTGTATTTGGGGTTTGCGATGCTCTCGATATAAATAGCTTTTGTCTTCTCATCAATAGCAGAAGCGAAGTCTGCTGCCTCCAGCGACGTGACAAACTTCACGTTGATACCAAATTTACGGAAGGTCACTAAGAAAGATGAGGATAAGAACGGTGTAAATCAGCACAACAGGCGTCTGCGGTCACGAACCTTTGAGTTGGTTGTATGTCTACGAATTAAAATAGAATTCTAAGCAACACGTTTTATAAGAATGGCGATTGAAGTAACTCACACCTCCGTAAAGATAGGAGCTATAAAGCAGATCAGAATGAATGCGATCATCGATGCAAGCGTACGCACGTCGATACGATGTTGTCACCGGTACCAGCGACTGCAGAGATAGCCAAAAACTGGGCCGACTGACCAGAGGCGGTTGCGACCGCTCCTACACCACCCTCGAGTGCAGCTATACGCTTCTCGAACACATCCTGATGAGACGATTAGATTGGAAGTAATATCCGCGGAAGATCGAGACCACGTACGACTGTGGGGTTGCCCATTCTGGAGTAGACGAATCCAGGCGACCGGAGGGCAAAGAGATCGGCACCATGCTGGAGAAGCGAAGGCGATCAGGTGCATCGATGGCAGCATCCATGAGAGGCGGGGAAACGACATGGTGCGGTGATCAGGATGCAAGGAAGTGAGATCGAGGATCGTCAGAAGTGGTGTAAATGCCAAAAACGTACAGCGACATACCTCGGAGTTATTGAAAGCGAAGCTGGTTGTAGCATAAATGGGCACGGCGCGAGCGTTCGTTGTAGGATCTGGTACTTGACCTCCATGCAGCTGGATGGTGTCGAATTCTGGCGTCCTATAGATCGTCCGTTGAGCAACTTGCTCTCGCTAGCATACGGATGAAGACCTTACTTGTAGAATGGCTGGGACATGATATCGATGGTAGGGAGTAAACGTTTACTTTTAGTTCTCTGCGGGGAACGTTTATAACTCAGCGTACTCACAGAACAGACGCCTGAATGACGTGCTTCTGCGTCGAGCGCAGGCAATGATCAAGGTCAATTACGCAATACAGACGAACATCTGAGTGCCTCACTTTCCTTGGAACGCCGAACAAATTGCACCAACAGCTTTTAAACGTTCCTAGCTTTTCATGCACATGTGTGAAGCAAGTACCAGGACGAAGCGTGGCAGGGCTATTGATACAACATGAGAAAATCCATTGCAACAAAAACTGTGCAGACCAGATAAGGCCCCCCCCTCGGTATGCCCCTATGTATATATGTCCGATATTCATGTGCCGAGAAATGGGTCGAAAATGAGCCAATGTCCGATATTTGTGTGCCGGAAACGGTTTAAATTGAGGGGCATGTCCGATATTTTATGTACCGAAAGGATGACGTCGACGACAAGGTCCGATACATACTGTGCCAAATCACCGAGCAATCCGACCCTGAGGCCTGAGGCGCTCAGACAGAGCGACGCCCTGCGACGTCCGGCCATAGAGGAGTGGCGGCCCGCCATCTTGCGCCAAAGGTCGGTCGGCTGATGGGAGAGGGGGGGTCTCGTGTTTAGAGGTCCAGAAATCCACCTAAATGGGGGCCACCCGATATTTATGGGACGGACTTTGCGGGAAAAGCCTTGACGAAAATGACCAAAATTAGGGGTTTTGTATCGGACACACAGGTGGGCATACGGCCTACCAGATATTATTGGCTCAGCGTTCAACGCGGATAGCGGCCCGGCCAACAAACGATCGCAATACTTCGCAATAGCGCTGGGAAGCCCCAGTTTACAGATATCAACAAGTTACACCAGCGTCCTTCTAAATGCTCAAGTGCTCAACGTCAACAACCGACCATGAATATTTGAGTTGCAAGAATATAAAAATATGATTCTATCGAGGTTCGTACAATAAGTCGTAATCTAATCTTACATGCATTATTGGTCGGAAGACAAACGACTACCGGTACGCGACAAGTCACAGTCCATGATTTTATCTTCGAATAGACGCAGTTTCCTCGGCAACTTGGCCGGATGTCAAGAGGGTGTGTTCACACAACATGCTGTTATTTTCCAATGGTGCTCCAGAGAGCAACCGCGAACCTGTACGCATGGCGGACCTGATAAATATTCAGTTAAACAAACTTGAAAAAAGAAGGCCCAACTAACCCATTGCCAATTTTCAAACGATTCAAGATAAAATTTCCACGAGAATTGATATGTGCCACGACGGAACAATCATCCACGGACAAATGATCGTCAATCTTGAAAATATGTGCGTCAGATTCATCGTCGCTATTTCTTTTTGGTGGACCTGTACATACCTCAACGAGATCAGGTTCCGTTACGAGACCAAGACTTCCGCTGGCAAAAATGACAGAATCTTTACCGATCTTGCAACCGTGCAAACGGTAGTACCACACAATGTACGCGGACCCCGCAAGAGGGACCAGCACGCCTCCGAGCGCATAGCCTCGGGATTATGACACACGAAAGCGCGAGATGCAGCTGCCATCGTTGGCAATAACTGCTAAAATCCTATGGCTGGAGCCGTTCTTTCCGCCGTCCAATGACGAGCCACTTGGTACAGATAACCCACAACGAGGACAACAAGGCCTGCGACTATGATGACGAAGAACAAAGCGATGAGGCCGTAGAGAATGCCGAAAGTGTACCATTTTCGGCCGAAGAGATGCAGAGCACGGCAATGCATCTGGAATTGGCATAAGACCTGAGCCGCGATGACCGCTGCCATAGACCAGGATGTCGCACAGGTGTTTATGATGAGAATGAGCGCGCAAGGCCTCACGAAATATGGAGCCTGACGTTTGTCTAGAGATTCGAACTCAAAGTTTCACGGCATAGTTGCGAAGTGATTCACGTACAAAATGCACGACCAACGGGCATTTCTATTGAGGACTCCTTATCCTTGCTCGATCCCTTGCCTAAGCATATTGCCTCCCCGTCATCTTTAACCAAATGAATATAAAGTCGAGGAATTCGACAAACAAACATACCGTTTCCAATCCAGGTCGAACCGTCCTCGTACAAAGTCCCGCGCTTGCCGAGCGCACCCGACCCCATGACGGTCTTTCTACCAACCACAATACCTGAAAGCAAGAAGACACAGTCCGCCACCATAGCTTGGAGAGGTCTAAATCAGTGTCCTGGCGTAGCACGAACATCAACACCGTCCTTACCACCGTCATCGACGACAATTTTGTCAGAGCAATGCGGAAGAAATTTTCAGGCTCGACGCAAAAACCGCGAACAAGACTAGAATCGACCCGACAGCCATCCTCAAAGGTCAGAAGATCTCTCCGAGTTTCGTGAACTTCTCCATCTTAACGACCTTGCCTATCTTAGCGCCGAGTAGAAGGTAGTATAAAAGGACGAGTTTGGGGTGCATGCCGAAGATACCACGACCAGACAGTCTGCACCAACATGGTATTAGTAAGTACGTCCGAAAGCTGATGATTAAGTTGTCTCCATACCTAAGGCTTTAATCGACGATCCGCCATCGTAAATGGTATGATGACCAGCTGTAAACTGACATATCCACCGTCGCAAGCCGAAGCACCAAGGAATGCATGTACTATCCATAAATGCCTAGTTTTTACCTTCCTATGACTAGCCATTTGAACACTATGGAAGTGATGGGGCATGCGCATAGGTTTGAGCGGCAAATCTGGCAATGACGATTGCTGCGAGTAAAGCAGACAGTCGCTCCCAGAAGCTTCCCTTAATATATCGTTGCAACCACGAAAAGAGAGCAACAACGCCCCTTCACAATGATTAGCCTGCTTCCCGAACCTCAACCACATACGAAACTTACATGTCGTCCCCGCTTTGAGCAGACAAAAGAAAAAAATGGGAATAATTGGCACCAGGAGCGGTAGCGGATGCTTTTGACCCCGCCCTTTTGTTGTTGGTCGTCCGTCACCGTCTACAACCGTATTGGAAATTTGCATGCCGGACGCCGAGGAGTCTGTATCTTTCGAGCATGCAAGAGGACTACAGCCCAGACGCCGATGGGAAGCGATCATAAAGTATAAGGCACCAGTATAAGGCACCACTTTTTTGCTTACCACTTGTGCCAAATATGTGAAGGATTAGTGCACCGTTGTCAAGACCGTTGAAATTCGACGATTCCGTGGGAAGGATGGTGCCGGTCTCAGATTCATCGAGTAAAGACCTGTCATAGAGATCTGTGGGACCCGCGACGCGTTCGGCAACAAGAATAACCTCGCACGAGAGTCCTCCCTGCAAGTTGCATAACCCGGGCGCACTAACGTGTCTGCAGTCGTCACGACGGCTGCTGCATTCAGTTGCTTCGTGCCATCCCGTAGCTAAGCAGCCGTACAACTCGCATTGACCGGTGCACAAGTACGATAGCATGCTAATACTAGGAGAGCGAGGACGTCGGTGGGACCAGTGGGTAGTGTAATAACGACGCGCGCACCAGGAACCACAGGACCTTGATGCATGACATGTGGGAGGACGAAGCCATTGATAAATCGGCGAGCGCGGTCGTGCACCGAACGTGGTGATGAATGGTCTAGAGAATCGATCGCTGGGCTGTTTAAGGTGCATAAGCATTCAAGCAATGCAAAAGAATGCGGGCGCTCCGCCAGGACATCGCCCAGAGACTCTGCCGCGCACCTGTAGATCTTGCTCAAGGTACGACAGTGGAACGTCCCTATCATGTCTGTGGGCCATCCAATAGCGGTATCATGAGAAGCAAAAAGACAATGCCTTCATTTTGTCGTCTTATACTTATATACTCGTAAGTTCCGACATCTTCAGAGAAGGTATATCCATATTAGGGCAAAGAACTCAAACTGAATCTCAGAGCAGCATTGTTGTTGGGCGCAATTGAGGCAACGTCGATCGAATCGAAGGTGAAGAATCATTCCGTGCACCCTGTCGTGTCGGTATATCGGCTCGCGGCGTCCTCTGGGAAACAAATAGGCGTACCATAGCTGCATCAGCGAAGACGGGTGATTGCTTCAAGCTTCTCCAGCGACGGTGCACAGGCTGAAGGTGATGCAGGCAGCAGTGGCTGTAGGTGACAAGCGGAGGGGAAATCACATTGCTGGCATGAATATAGCTGCGGGAGGCTGAAATGCTGACTGAGCCATAGCCCAAAGACAGAGGGACGAGGACGATGTCCGCTTGACGACGCTCATCATCGAGCGGGCAGAGCCCTGCACAGCTGCCAGTGCCAATGCGTTTAGAGGGAAACGCGGTCACGCAGAATGACGTGGAGTATCACGTGATTGATCAGTCCTTGCGGTTGCTCTATCCGATTCCCCGGGATTCCCCTGGGATTCCCTGAAAAGATCTGTCCTTCTTTCTGTCTCCCGCTTCCACCTTATCGCTGAGATTCCCCGCTTCCATCTTCAAGCTTCAAGTGTTAAAATCAGTCACAGAGATTTCACGTGCCCCTTGGCTCGCTGGCTCGCTGCCAATCGACATAAGTACAGGCCACAGTCCACTGTATCTGATTTCGGGTAGAATGTCGCTGAAGTACCAGATAGCTATAGGTATCCGCTGAACTCCGTTTCTGCGTATCATATGCGATTCTGGACTTGCCTAGATTCTTGCACATTCACTGCTAGTCCGGATGCGTTGTTTATTATCTTTGCGCATCAGTGTCCCTCACAAACATCTATTGATTCTGGTATCTCTTTGCTCTATTGAATGAAATTACGTGTCAAGACTAGACTGGTATTCATCCGTGGCTGTTTTTCCTATTCTCAATGTACACTCGGCCTAAAAGCCGTGAGAGTGTTAGTGCTTAGTATGCTAAGCTCGCAGCGGCGTATGAAAGGCTTTAAAAGCTGGAGAAACCGATAGTCGCATCTCAGCACCTTTCAGCTCGGTCTTAGCTTTTTTTGCTTTAGAAACGTTGGATTCGACTCTAGATTTTGTGTTTTTGCATTGCTTTTGCCTCGTTCATGATGACCGACGCCCTTCCTGACTATCTTTTGGAGCCCAACGCCGTCCTGAAGGATACGTGCACTTGGCGATATGGTTCGTCGCATAGCCCTGTCTCTCATGACGCACTGTCAACGCCTCTCGCAGGTCGTGCACCCGATTACAAGCGCATGCGCGCTGATTACGAAGCCGACAAGAAGATCGACCACAAGCCAGGTACCTTCTCCTTCCTTGTCAACAACCTCGTGAAGAAGTACGGCTTTTTATTGTCTCCATTTTTCTGCATCATCATATTCATTCTGAGTTCCAGCTGGGAAATAGAGGCATCATATAAAGTCAATGGACGCGAGTGGCGCACAATTGACCCAGCGCTCTATCAATTCAAGAGCAACGATGGACCATGGCTTTCCGTTGATGACATGTTGCGTCTCGGGTGCGTCCGTACTATAATCTCTTTGATTTGGTTATTGTTGACATTTTTTGCGACTCGACGGTAAGCACGTACAATGCCGTCATTGGGGAGAGTGAGTTTTACAGTGCCGAAAAGTCGAATTTCTTCGATTCGCACAAGACATTCAAGCGCGCCATTCGCAGTTTCGCTTGGGAAGTCCTCGAGGTTTTCTCCGAGCTTCCCACCGTAGTCTTCACCTGGCGCCACTTTGGCCTGTACAATGGGAAATTCACGTGTACGTCGTCGATTACCGTGCATTCCCAGTACACTTGTTCAGAAATGTTATTTATAGCTTACCACAAGAGCGGCACCAAGATTGAGTCTGAGCCTACGAATGAGTTGGTCTGTGCACAATGGCCCACGATTCAACTACTTCTGACTTACACGTAACGTAGCTCAATTGGACCGGCATGTGCATCGCTCGCCTAACGCCCGATCTACGCATCGCTTCACTTGAAGTCTATAGGTGTGTTTTGACAGGACTCCATCGACAATCAGTACAGTGGCCAATGAATATGCTGATTCCTCAGCGATCCCGCGGAGCTATTCCGTCAAATGACCAAGAACGGTATCACCGTCGTGTAAGTGGCCTTCCTCCTTTTTTTTGTCGCATGTGTAAGTCTTTGATTTCAGCGGCGCGCCTGCCACCGAAGGCACGCAGGAAGGAGCCCAGGAAGGCGCTCAGCAGGCTCAGGCAGGTGGCATTTGTCCGTTGGGCTTCACGGGTCCTCTGCCACAAGCGCACCCTTCTTTGTGACTGCGTGAATCAGCGACTATGCGCTTCAAGTTCTATGCAGACCATCGCAGTATGATCTGGAAACAAACCTTATGAAAAGATAAAACTCCTTGTTAGAAGTAGTTTCGCAATCTTATAGGCGTCTCTATCTGAATATATCTGAAGATTTTCGAGGCAAGGTCGCGCGACGGCCGTAACTGCGCGAAAAGGCAATCCAAAGAGGTGCACTTATTTCTTGATAAAACCTTCGATCGATTGGAATTACAAATCTGACCATTATTACACTGACGATTGAAATCTTATGAGATCCACAATTCTGTCGACATGCCCCGGCGGGGGGGCAAAATCCGAATTTATCTTTCCCGGTACCATTTGACGTTGCTCCCAATAACGACGGCAAGTAACGGAGAAAAACTTTAGGCAGGTCCGTTGACGTACATACTCGCCGAGGTGAGAGCAGGGATGGAAGTGGAGAACCTTGCATGCCCGTTTCGCGGAGATCCTCGACCATTCGTGGTGTCAGGCCTCTGTGGATAGATACGTTCATGATCTCCGTACGCAGCAAGAAGGCAGTGTATTTATCTTCCAATACGGTATGTTCGCCAATTCCCCGCGTTCCTCTCTGGCTGACCGTGTGTGGATGGGAGGAATACACAGCACATATGCGCCGCGACGCCTCATCTCAAAGAGAAAGTGGCAGCCGGCCTCCACGCGGCTCGTCTTCGGCATTGTCTTTCACGAGTTATTTCGTCCTTCCATAAAGTTTGACACTTGACGAGGAATTGGCTTGCAGCCGTAGGCCTTCCTTTCATTTTTCCCGTCAGTACTCACTGACCATTCAAGCAAACTCACAACTCACCGGAACGGACAGATAAAACCGCGTGTGCGTTTTCTGGACCAGAAATACAGCCTGACACAATCGCACACAACTAGTGGTCCCTTCCCTTGTCCTTGTTTGAGAGAGACCATGACTCCCACTCAGAGCGAGCCATCGGACTTGTAGACGTCGCCGGGTCGGTTCAAAAAAAAGTTGTCAACCCAGACTCACACGTCACGGCAGATTCCTGAGCGCTGAGCGCCGAACTTTCAAAGTCAATCACTCCTAGCCCGAGGTTCGCGAAAGCACATTCTCAATGGTGGCCTATGTTGAGGGCAATAAATAGCACGTTGCAAAAGCAGCTTCTCTCACCTGGCGTCCGCGAGATGAGACCACCCTAAGCCAAAATATAGTGCCATAGAGCCATTGTCCGGAGCATCGACACTTGAAAGAGGTACGAGTTGATAGCGGAGCTGTGTTCATTCGACAAAACTTGCAGGAGCAGCAATGCCGATAGGCTTGTTTTCGAGCGGGGACGCTACAGGTACATCCATTCCATAGCCGCTGTAGGCCAAAGCCAGTGATAGAAATAGACTCAACAGCTCAAGCCGCCATGATTCTGGAAGCCATGAAGACCGAAGTCGAGATTGCTTTCGGTGAGGACGGGATGCGAAAAATTATGACTAGCCTTGCGGTTCAACGAGACAATGCGATGAGCGCCGGACAAATTTTGCACAAGTCGTGAGGGACGATGGCATTGCAAGTTATAAGTGCACATTCATCGTATCCTAGATTGAACAACTTTAATACATACAAACCTATACAACATGGCATTCTGCGAACAAAGACCTGCGGACAATCATGAGCAGGCGAAGTAACAACGGAAGACCAAAGAATCAGAAAAGCCGATGTTTTCTTGTCCTCGACACAGTTAGAGTGACACCATCGATGCAAGCAACTCAGAACGAGATGCAGCACACGACCCCAAAGAGAGTGATGCTGTCAAGCTAACGAAATGACGAGACATTCAACGAATGGATGAACTTGGTTTCGTCCTCGTGCATGGGAAGATATCAAAATGCCAATGCTCACCTGCATACTGCTTGGATCGACCAAAAGAGCATGCGTCCAATTCTGTGAGGACAGCCGTCGTCAGTACACGCAATTGAGGGATGCAAGGGACGACGAAAGGAAAGGGAGTCAGAAAAGTATGATAAGGTATGAATTTTCCACAAGAGGTTGATTGCTCTCTTTCGGAAGCAGAACTGAAAAATGTAACATCCTCTATATCAAAGGCACGCAACGAGAGACTCACAGTTCCACAAAACAACGCAAAAACCTGCGACGATAGCATACGACGGTGCCCTCGAGACTGGCTCGGACGTGTCGCGCCTTGACGAAGGACCATCATTCGCGAGATCGCCGCCATGTAAACTGTGCGTTCAAACTCCGCCGGCTTTTGCCGTCGACTGGCTGCAGAACGGCGACTTACCAAAAATTGACAACTGCTTCTGTTGTTGTGTATGTCCAGGATCTCAATGTCATGGGTATAGGTAAGGGAATGGTCATTTGGGCATACCATGGTGTGTTTTTATCCCTTTGCTTTCTTTTCACGATGACATTTATCCATATCTCGAGCGGTGACCACTGATGATCCATACTCGTAACATGCATCACCAACTGACTCTATTCTATCCTTTCCCCAAACTTTTTGCTGATCCAGGACTATTTCTAGATGTATTTGCTTCATATTTTCATCTGTTTATCCTAAATATGCGACGGAGTAGTCAATGTGAGCATTCCCTCCCTTGTTACTCTCATGATGTCTTTCCTACAAACAAGCATATGTCCGATACCATATGAAGGACACACTGTGTCTCTGATCTTTGCTTTTTATTCGAGTCATTTTTGCAGCCATATTCACGTTTTTGCAGGTAGGCACTTTTGCATTAACAAGACCTTGACGATTCGTTCGCCTGATGACGGTCATGTTCATGTCGTGGACTTGTCTATTCTTCGCAGGTCACAGAGCGCCTGACTGCAAGCGTTCCGGTGCTTCTGACGTATATGCCGCAAGTACACAGGCCAGCTTGTCTTTTCCTTGTGCGACGGCACCAGCCATTGTCCCCGGCGAAGGCATTTGTACTCGGTGAGTTGAAAGTATCCGTCATTAATTGGAGCTCGTCACGACAAACTTGCCTGCGACTCGAGCATGAGTATGAGAGAAGTCCTGTACACGTCTTTCCGATTCACAATTCCTCGTTGGAGCTTTTCCCATTCTAGATGGTCGCTTGATATTTTTTCTTCGTCATTTAGTTGTCTTTGCGCGTTACCGTATTCTCGATTGTCTTAAATTTAGTCGTTATCTGTTTTTATAAGTACTGAGTCCTGAAGAAGCCTGAAGCCTGAAGCTTGAAGCTTGAAGCTGGAAGGCCAAACTAGCGAACGAAAAATCACATTCATTCAAATTGCGTTGTTTCGAGTCACGGACCGATCGTTTAGTGATGGTCGATCGGCGATCGGTTGAACTCCGAACCCGACCCGAAGTCCGACTTCAGTGTGCACCGTTCTGTTCTCGTCGCTATGTCGAGCACTTCCCTAGCTCGCCATCATCTAATATCATGTCCAAAGTTTTCTGGAGGCTCTAGGGTACAGGCGCGGTCCAAGTCGACATCTCCCTATGGCCGAACCCATGTCACACGACGGCTAAAGCGAGCCGAGCTGCCCAACCCAGTCGTGCCTATGTTCCCGCAACGGATCGTCCGCGCGGACGGCGCGTCGTTCACCCATTACACTACTTCACCACGTCCGTTCATGCGATTGTCTCGTGATACATCCAATAGCCCAATATGGAACACACATCTCTGGGCACTCGGCGACGCACAAGACGAGAACGAACTGACGGGCCGTCTGGGTCGCTTCACTCGCCGATTCCAGGAGGACGGAGAAAAAGTGGACTGGATGGAGAGTATGGACTTTGAGGGTCTCAGAAAAGGGGATGCTCCTGCTGCCGGAGTCCTCGCGGACTCGTCGCAGTTTGTGAAGCAGAAGAAGGACAAGCCCAAGGGCAGAAAATGACGAGGCCGCTTTTTTCGTGCGTGGACTTTTCTCTCTTCGCGTGCCTCTGATTTCTGAACTGAGGCGAACGTCGAACACAGCTTCCTCTCTGTGCTCGCTGTATCTATACTACAACCCTGCGTTGGAGCCTGCTCACTCCTTACTCGATACAAACCGTGTCAACGCCAAATGCTGAATCCTTCTGTAGCTAGTGCGTCAAGCTATCTGCGGGGTTTGTTTCCTCTCGTGCTTATTCTATGTCGGCGAAATGCGTTTAATTACCCACGACCGGTTGAGATGCCTTGAACGCGAGGGAACACTTGTGCATCGGCCAAATTGCGACGAAGACGTTTAGCGATATCCAGCCGTTGCTGATTGCCGATGCTATGGGCACAAAATAAAAAGGCGCCTCCTGCGCGCCGTACAATGGACAGTAACGTGTCAACCAACTTTCTCCAAAGGTACTCAAGTCCGTCGATTGCGGCAGACTGAGTGGAAGCCACGAACCCTACGACACTGGCAACCTATGGTCAATCTAGTCTCGCCTGCCCACTCTCTGAATATTCTCACCTGATTGAGCATTCAAGAGTAAGCAAGCCTCCTCTCACCTCTTCTCATCTGCTTGAATAAAGGAGTCCTGAAGCTTTGAGTTGATGTCTTCTGGCGGCTTCATGCGAATCTCTCGGAACCTTCGATTTACTATGTATGTATATTCTCTGAAGTTCGCCTAATTATCCGGTGTCAGCCTCACGTGCGCGCTACTCGCGTCCTAATCCACTGAAGCATGATCTGTAGTTTCCAGGTACAGTCTGTCTGTGCTTACATCCCATGCGTTGAAATTTGACAGTTACTTTATGGCTAGTTGATCATCATTGTTGTGCATGAGACGTCATCAAGTGCGTGAGCTGGCAGTACTCTTCCAACATTCTCTCGCAAGGCGGTGGACCAACGACTCTTGTTACAACTTACTATGATTTCACACCATTGCACCTCTTCATACGGTTCGTAAGATGAACGACATATACCACTGGCCATGTGGTGTAGTGGAGCATTGTGAACTAACCTTCTAAGTTGCCACGACGACATGAATTGTCACTGAGATCAGATCGATTGGCCGACTTGGCCTTTGTGCGATAAAACGGCTTGTGTGAGGCATTTGCTCCCCATCTTTTCTTTTTTCTCTCGTCGTTTCCTTCGGGCCTCTGATTCGATTTGTGTGTTGCTGGCCATCTTCTCGTTCACTGTCCTTTAAACTTCACCGGTTTGCTCGAATACGCTTCGTCTTTCATTTCTTACTCACGTGCAATAATCATGATGCGCCAACTCACACAACTTCTGCTACCATTCATGGCCGCATCCCTCGTTCACGCCCACGGTCAGATCTACGAGGTCATTGCTGGTGGCGTCACCAACCATGGACCTGACGTGTGTGCCTCTCGTGTGCTATTTCCATTTCATTCGAGCTGACTTGAGAATCCAGATTTACTGGGCTGCCGACAGTGTCAACAATAAGACAGTGACGCGAGTCATGTACCAGGCATCCAGCCCATCCTATGTGCTATATACTGGCTTTACAAACAATTCGTGAGCTTCGTGTTAGGATGACCAGTGAGTAATTAGCTTGAGACGAATTGACAGGGAAATGTCTTGCGAAGGCTCTTCCGCCGCGTCTGCCGCTGCGCCTGATGTTCTTTCGGTCGCTGCTGGCAGCAACATTACCGTTCAATGGGCCGGTGCTACCAGCGAATTGCTCGGGAAGCCAGGCACGGGTGGCGTCACCGACCGCAATCCCTGGGTGCACGCGTGGGTGAACATTTTGGTGAGAGACCGCACAAATATGACAGTGCGACAGGATGGGCATGGTCGTCGACTATATCACTTCCTGTGGCGACTCGGGCTGTACATCGTTCGATGCCACCAACGCTGGCTGGACAAAGGTGGACGAGTTTGGCATCGATCCCAATCAGACGATCTCCGACGATCTGCGTACGACGATGAGCGAAAAACCCGAGGAATACTATCCCAGTGCGAATGGTCTATGGGGAATGGCAAAGCTCGGTGATTCTGTTGTTGCTTGTGCTTCTGCCTTGCTCTGACGTCGGCATACAGTCCAGGATGGCTCACAGTGGGATGTCACGATTCCCAGTAACCTGAAGGCCGGCGAGTACATTCTTCGGCACGAAGTAAGTTGTTCCCTCCTTGTGATGTTTCGCGGCCGTTCACGCGCGATGAAGATTGGTGCCATGCACAACCCGAAGACATCCGGCGATACGACTACCGGACCTCAACTGTACATCAGTTGTATACAGCTCGAAGTGACAGGCGATGGTACAGTCGAGCTTCCAGATGGCACACAATCTGGCTCGTGAGTGCCCCATGCACGCAAGCGAACTTGAAGTTAACCTTTAAGCGCCATAGTTTGTACGATCCAGATGGTGACTTCGCGAACTTCGATGTGAGCTCTCTATTGGTGTTTTTTTTTTCTTTCTTTATATTGACAACCCTTCTAGGTCTATTCCTCCGATACCGCTGCTCTATCGTTTGTTGTTCCAGGGCCTGCCGTGTGGGATGGCGCGTCCTCATCCTCGAGTTCCAGCAATTCAACAAAGTCCGCCGCATCCAACATTGTCCAATCCTCTACCTACGTGGCTCCCACGTCAACTTCGGCGGCCTCGTCTATGACGAGTGTTGCATCCTCCGTGGCCATACCGTGGTCCGCTTCGTCCGCCGTCGCTCCCAGTGGGTCCTCCACTCAATGCAGCCGTCGTCGCCGTCGCCGAGACTCCAGTATCTCTGAGAAGCGCCGTATGAGTCACCACTCTGGCGGTTTCCGTCAACACCACGCCGAGGGGTCATTTTTCTGAACACGTCTACTCTAAACCACGACCAGCTCATGCAATTAAGTCACACGATACCTGAAGTATACCATGCGCTTACGCACAACGCTGCGCGTTGCTAATCTGCCTGCACCCGCCTGTTGTAATTGTATAACTGATCATCGAGACCCATCCTGCGTCGCTGTTGTAAATTCTGCTGTTCCATCACACAGCTCCGATACCCTGTGCACTGCATGTATTATACCTTGTCTTTCGAGTCGACTTCTTTTGCTGTTCAATGGTTTGGATCTAGCCTCATCACATAGCCCGGCGCTTTTTTCTCCATGTTTATACGTGCTTGCTACGTAGATCACCATTTCCTCCAATGCTTTCAAATGGCTAGAATTTTACTGTTTCCAATTTTGGATGTTGAATGATCTTCAACCCGCCTTGAAATTTTGCCAATATGGTGTCCGATTGCCCTAGAGGATACTAGAGATATCGCACACGAAATCCCATGTAAGTGAAGTGTGCTCGTCAAAGAATGTTAAGGTGGGCCTTTATGCGTGCTTGTCAACAACAGAAAAAGTCCTCTCAGGCCGATACAACGTGAGATAAATGCTCGAGGCAGCAACGCGTCTGTTTTGTGTTACAATCCCCAAACTTTTGCGCTCCTTGAGGCTCTTGATTAGAGGAGAGGAAGAGTACTCTCCCCCTTTCGTGATGACCCATTCTTGAGGAAGAGGTGTATTCTTGCTCGGATCTTCGCAGTTCACGCCAGACATCACTCGGACTGCATTAGCAGACTGACCAATGATAGGATCGCAGCTATAATGAAATCGCTTGAGCATACATTTTTACTTTCAAAGAAAGGAGAACGAACCCAAGAGTGGCTGTCGTTTGTTGATGAGGGAAATTAGTGTCATTGGACCAGACAAGAAAAGGACAACGACGTGAGTAGATAACTCAATAACACGATCATCATAGAGAATACATTTCTGGAAGCCGTCCATGATGCTAGATTGGTGTACACGACGAGGAGGCCACGCGCGTGGGCAGTCTTCTTTGAGCGGGCCTCCCCTTTGATGATCTCGGGCCAAAACGCAACTCCGTGGCGAATAATGCGACGATTCTCGAGCGACATGGATGAACTCATGGACAGTAAGCAGCGGAATATCAGGAAACTACCGTCATGCGCCCATGCCGGGCGCGTTCGTGGAGTTTCCAGTCCGTCGCCATCTCGACCAAGCAAAACAACGCCTGGGCGCACGGGGAGGGGTTCTGGGTTCGCATCCTTGTCGCCGAATCCAATGACGGCAGGGCTCACGAAATACCGTCCAGGTAGCCGGAGCTGTAAAGTGGGAGAAATTATTTGAGGATGAGTTTGGTGGGTTGTCCAAAAAAAATCACTGATCGTGTCCAGCTTCTGCTCCAGGTCGCACGTCGCCGCGAATGCGCTTCAGCTCAGTGAGCGAAGCATTCCGAGTGCGCACATGGGAAATACTGCTCTTCCTTATCAATGGAGAAGTGGCTGTCGCCAGTGATGACAACGACAAAACTGGTGTCTTTCTCGAAAACGGCATTCCACTTGTCGAGATCATCCTTGAGGTCCTCGGCACCAGCGAGCCGCCCCTTCTTGAACGCGGGATCGCCAATGTCGTCCGTGAAACCGGGCTACGGGATGCAGTAACTAATAAATTGCGGGGAAAAAACTACACCTACACTCGTACACTTACCTTCGTCAGTCCAAACTGCGAGAAGGCGATGTTAATGCCGACGACGGGGACTAGTTCGTCTTTGAATGAGCCAGGTTTGATAGGGACGTCCTTGTGTTCTTAATGGCGTTGCGCTCCTCGGCGACTTGCGCTGCCGTCTTGATGAGTGGCACGAGGGGTACGAGGTCTTTCTTGAACTGAGACATGCTTCTGAAGAAGAGGAATGCTTCTGTCTTCTTGGGCAGACCGCCGTTACGGGCATACCTGAGCGAGCGGGAGGGACGAGGAACGGAAAAGCGCCAGCAGGATATCGCCCTGGACATTCGTCAAATCGAGGGTGGTCATTTTGTGCAAGCGCTTACTCGAATGATAAACCATAAATCCCACACTGCAAGCCGTTTTATACGCAAGCACAATATAGCATCGTGGCCGTAGTACTTTTAGGGTGCCGATCCGATAGCTTGTAGAAATGCGTTATATGTTCCAAAACGTGGCGAAGGTGAGGTGAAAACAAGAGACGGACAGACGCACTTACCTCGAAAGAGCATCCAGAACGACACAGCGACACTCATCGTTGTCGCTTTCCAAAAAGTGGCAACAGCGCTGGTCAGGCGATGGCGATACCTGACGTTAAGCGGCACGAGATACAACACCGGCGTCGCCTACTGTACATGCACATCTATTGTCATACACAGCAAATGTCAAGATATAAACGGGTCAATGGACTCAGCCAAAGGTCGTGCTGCTGCACAAAGCACTCCGGACTCCGAAACATCCTTTTATGTCATACGTCTGCACTTCTTCGCTGTCGGCGCTGCACAATCTCCATCGACTTCCATCAGATGTTGCCGAGTTCGGGATGCCACTTTGCTGCTGCTTCTGGGCGCGATGGCAGAGAGCGGTGCACCCTCCCACATGCGCCATTCGAGCAGCGACGGCCGCTGCCCAGGATCATTCACCACCAGGTCCTTCGCCGCCACCTCCAAGGGCTTGTCTTCTCGCTCGAGCTCATCAAGAAGGCACAGAATAACGTGTCCACACGACCATCGGTCAGCCTTGATCGGACTGTACGTCGACAACTTGTTCTTCACCTCGGGGGCAAACCAACCCTTCGTCCCGCAATAGCCACTGACCTCCTCGTCTTCATCCTTCACTTGAATAGCAATGTCGAAGTCGATGATCTTCAAACAAAAGTCCTCGTCGAAAAGAAGATTGTCGGGCTTGATATCCCTGTGAGCGATACAGTGCTTGTGAAGATACGCGAGGCCCTCGATCAGGCCCCAGCAGACTCGCGCGACACCACCACGAAGGTGACCAGGATTGAACATGAGGCAACACCCAACAGAATGCAGTATTTCAGGCAGAATGGCCCACTGCCCGGACTGGCCATCAAATGAGTCGATTAACGAGATGACGTGTTGAGACCTCTCTGGGATGCGACCAATAAATCTGAGGATCTCAAGCTCATTCGAACCCTCGCGAACATCCTTCTTAGCAATGAATCTCTTGCTCGAGTCCGACCATCGATACACGGTGAGAATATGAGACAGATTCTGAAGGTCAAGCATCAGCGCAGTGTATAAGAAATAGAAAAGAGTTGCCACACCTTCAAAAGCGGCTTGAATACTATACCATCTGCCTCGATGTCTTCTGGTTCCACGTCGTAGCCGTGTGCTCTGAGCTCTGAGCTGGCTATTGTATCCACACCTCCAGCTCCTGCATCTGCACTTGCACCATTGCCGCCACCTCCTTCATCCTGGCGAGCACGTTTCCTGCTGCGGCCGAAGTTCAACGTCTTCAAGGGATGGTCCGCGAGGCTCTCTTCAAGGCCATCAATCGTGTGCCGCGTGTTGAAACGATCCAACTCGCAGCGCCCATCGAGCATGTGGACGAGGTTGTACAACTGGAGTGCAAACCCAACGCGGTCAACTGATTTGTTCAAGTCATGCATTGTTTCACGGTAAATAACCTGCAGCGACTCAGCATGCAAACTTGCTTGTATACAAAGCACAACATACCCTGTGGCCATTCGCCTCCTGAAACAGAATAAAGCGTCTTACATTGCCTTGCCATCCAATATAGAAAGCAATGAGGACAAAGTTTTTCTTTGGCTTGAACACATCCAAGAATCCGTTTGCGAAACGGACAACAGCAGCGCCCTGCAGAAGCATCCGGACAAGATCCGGTGGGTGAAATGGTGGATTAGTCTGATTTCGTCCCGAATCAACCTCTACGAGCAGTCGAGGAAGCAAGTACTTCAAGATGACCAAGTCACTCTTAGGTTGGTACATGCGACATTGTTCATTAACATCGGTATGCTTCACGATAAGATGGAAAGGCCACGGAGTGTTGCCTCTGTAGAGATGACACTAAATCTCAACTGAAGCAAATAAGCATGCAAACACGTACTCTCGAGCAGTGGTCATTGGAGGAAGATGAAGCATGAGCCTGACGAAGAAGATCGCATTTGCCAAAACTTCCTTTAAGGGTAACGCGGGAACCTGCCCTTGCCGCTGCCCTCGCCAAAATGTTTGATATGACTCAGACGCAATGTCCACGATATGTCGCATCTCGAGTCCTTTGGCAACACGCCAAGGCTGTTCCTTTTCCTCGTGAGATCTGGGCTCAACAGTTGGTTCCTCAGATGGCCCGTTCTGAGAAGTCAAGTCACTGGGTGACCCATTCTCAGAAGTCATTATCTCGGAAGAGTTGGAAGTCCCAAAATATTTGACCCGACAGTCATCAGCTAGATAATTGAACGCATTATGCACCTATATAATATATTGATCTGTCAGAATCGAGAAGCAGACCGGTATGTCAGGGAAACAGCGCACATAGGGGGCCAGTCCTGGCTTGCTGACCAGCTTGTCTTCAAACTCCGTGACAAATTCTCGGAGGGCCGCCGCTGCCAACGATATCGGTAATAGATCGAAGTGGTGTCTATTGTTACGCTCAATATCGGATCTGTTGAAGCTCCCCCACCGATCCACTTCAATGAAGAAAGCTGCGTATTGTTTGAGGTCCTCGTGGGGAATGTCTTCAAGTAGCATATCTATGGGCAACATAAGAATAAAGCTAGACAGTAATAGTCGTACCTCCACCTTCGGGTGGGACATGCAGTTGCACAAGTTAGATCGAGAGGAAGGTAGAAACGCACTGGACAACTGCACGACCAATACCTCCTCGGGTTGAAGCCCAAGGCTGGCGACCTGCACGGTGACCGGGAGTTCAACAGCAGCAGCCTTATTCTTGAAGTTGATGCCCTTGATATGCTCCACTAACCATTCCTCCTTTTCCCAGATGAACAACTTCGGTTCCTTGCACCTCCACACTACGAGGTTACGGATGGCAACTTCGTTTAGGTCGGAATTGTCCTTCTTGACCTCTTTCTTCAAGTCGTTGACAATGGCATCCAAAGGCACCCAGACCCGGAAGGGCAATGCCATGCACTTCTTCCCACGATCGATGAGGAGGCACCAGACAACGATGTTCGCGATGTTCGCCATGGTGGTGGTAACTGACAAAGTTGCTCAACTGATGCAACTGATTCAACGTCATACACTCATAATCTGAGGCCTGAGGGCTTCGCGGGAAGCAGCACATCTACGGCGTATATCTATCTAATGAAATTATCTATGTATTTGTATTTGTGTGAAGCATTATTTAGGTGCGCGTATTCCCAATCTACTTGAATTGTGGTGGATGGTGAGTCAACGTGGGTATCGCCGACGTACGGCCCAAGTTGGTACCACACAAGGAAGGAATGGTGCGGAGGCGTCTTAAGGACAAACGAGTCAGCGGGAGGGATAAAACACGTCTGGGAAACTCTGCCACGCCGTTTTCGAATGAGCTACCGTATTATTGTACTCGTTGGGGTTTAAAGGTGGTGGCGTATGTTATCCCTCGTCTTCGTCGTCCGAGTCCCACCGTGTCAGAGGATCGGGTTCATCTTCGAAGCAGGGCGCTTCTCGTGCCAGGCGTGGATTCCCAATCTTCTTGAATGCCCCGCTTGCTTTGAGAAATTCCGTCAGCGCCTCCATTCCTTTTTCTGTTCCCAGTATGACCTTGAGTGCGACGTCTCTTGAGCATGTGCCTGACTCGGAGAATGTGTTCTCTTGTCTAGAGTGCTAGTAGTGCTCCACGTACGCAGTTAACGTTCTCGCTAGGGACAAATTTTGAGTAGTACTCGCCTGTGTATTCATGTCCCGCGTGATACCTCTTTGCACGCCTTTCGCATTCTGCTCAGACATTGATATGATCTATACCTAGCAGGACATAGTACATGACTACTCTCTCGTTCACGCGCGGGCTACGGGCACTGCCATTCATGGCTGTCGAGGGGACAGGAGACAGCAGCTGCCGCAGGCTCACCAGTTGTGCGTCACATCAATGATACCAAGAAAATATAACCATGAACACACATCACCAAAGAAATCTGCCTCACATTAAATTCTTTGCTGTCAGGTTCGCGATATGGACTCGCGAGACAAAACAAGATCGTAAAAGGCTGATGAGTTTATGCGGATTATGGAAGATGGCGAGAAATTGAGGCACAACGAAAGTTTCTCCAAATTCGAACTAAACGGTCATTCTAATCGACGTGGTCGGTGTACGGAAATATATGGCTTAGATAGCGTCGTATGGTTGTTTCTGGACAGGGTGCCGCCTCCTCCACTCAGCGAGACCGCTTTCGTATGTTCGCTTGTCCAAACCATTTCGGACAAGACAAAAGGTAACACCTGCAAGCGCCGATGGTGAGATAAATTTGCATGGAAAGATATTTCTCAATGAAAGTGACGAGACTCACCGAGCCGTTCAACTTCAATGTTTCTATGTTCATCGTCAAAGAACAACTGGAGCACACAGATAAACGTTCAGAAAGTCAAAGATCGAAATGAACATACCATTTCAGAATAAGGTATACCGGTCTTTTCGTGTAATCTTCTGAAATGAGTCATCTTGGAACCTGGGTAAATTTCGAGGCGATCAAACAGGTCTATTGCGCGTGATGTCTTAGAGGATGTACCCGGGTCGGGTTTAATGGTGATGAGAGTCAGGGCCTGCCTAGCTCTAGCGACGAGATCAGGAATACCTCAAGCAGCAGAAGCCTGAAAACGGATGGAAGCACTCACAAACGCGGAGCACAAGTCCGGGATGCCGCTGCGATGATTACGCCAGCATCGCGGAGGTGATAAAGGATGTACGAAACATGCTTGTAGAATTCCACGGGCGCGTCGTATCTAGTGGAAGATATGAGCAATGTGTGTTACAAACGTCAGTATACCGACTTGTCTAGCACTCGTTGAGGATGGTCCTTGTCGCTGTGCAATGGCCCTAACTTTTGCATTAGCCCACACTCGTAGACATTGAATGCCCATTTTGATCACCAGTATGGGTATCTATCCAAAGCGGCCAGAGAGTGTAACTGGGCAACAGGGTTCAGAGAGTACATCGCGGCGGGAGGTCAACGCACTCTAGGTCAAAAGCAACTAGCTTTGGCAATTTGGTGTTCTGCGACATTGCATCCTATGGTCACTGAAAGAATCAAGAATATGTCGCGCCGTTGCCTTGATGAAACTGAAACCCGAGTCGAGATGACTGTGATTCAGAATCGCACAGCCACACGGAGGTGGCGTCGATCGATCATATTGATGAGCGACTGCGTCATATCAGACATCTCGACTTGTTTGTGGTGCAATCCAACGTCCCGCACTCTTCTCTCCAACCTCCGTCTCGAATTCGCTGTCCTGTTCGAGCGGCGTGTTTGAGCGGGCGTCTGCACATTTGACCTGCACAGAAATTACCATGAACACCCCTGCACGATATCTGCTTACTGCGCTCGCCATCATTGTGAGTGGGGCTCGTGAAACGCTCGTGTCTGTTTATTGACAAGCAAGCACACTCATTCAGATCAGTCTGCATTACATCTTGAGTTTCACACACCAAGAATACGGAAAGGCCACCTCTATCTCGAACATTGCGTCCCATTTTCGCGACTCGACACCGATCGACCATCCCGCAGTAGGTGACGAGTATTATTGCGGCAACGCCGGCAACTCCAGCGTGCTGGCGAAGGACCGTGCCAACGCGACTTTTGTCATCCTCGCCCGCAACTCTGATCTGGATGGCATTATCCAAAGCATTCGCGACGTGGAGTACCACTTCAATCAGTATTACCACTACCCGTACGTCTTCCTGAACGACGTGCCGTTCAGTGATACTTTCAAACGGTGCGTCCCCCAACTTTTGATCCTCAGTTCTATTCAAACAAAGCCGTCAGGCGCATTGAAAACATCCTGTCTGGAACGGTAGAGTTTGGCACGATACCGCACGAACACTGGGTACAGCCTGATTGGATCGATGAAAAGAAGGCCGAGGACAGTCGCAACAACATGGTCAAGAATGGCGTAATCTACGGAGGTATGTATCCCGCTATCATACAAATTTAGTTATCTGACAAACCTCCAGGCAGTGTTTCGTGAGCATCTCAGCCGTTTGTACTGTTATTCTGGCTGACGAGATGCCCTAGATATCGCAATATGTGTCGGTTCAACTCCGGAGTATGCTGTCGACTTCTCTAAGCTTTTGCATAGTATCCTCATGGTTCTCTAGTTCTTCTTCCAGCATGAACTACTGCAGAAATACCGTTGGTATTGGCGTATCGAGTAGGTCGCGTTCCGGATCTCTTGTCTGCATAACTAATGCTGTCTCTTGGTGAAGGCCCGATGTTCATTTCCATTGCGACGTTTCGTGAGCTCGATGCATTATTATTTCTATAGTGTGCACTCATGCAGATACAGGTTCGACCCATTCCGTTACATGGAAGAAAACCACAAAGTCTACGGTGTGTACGGTATACTAATATCGCCCTGCGGTGACTTACCTGGTGTGCAGCATTTACGATTGCAATTTATGAGTTCAAAGCAACCATTCCGACGCTTTGGGACCACGTCAAACAATTCATAAAGGACCATCCAGAGCACGTTGTCAGCGAGAATTCCATGGGATTTCTCTCCAACGATGATGGAGACACTTATAACTTGTGCCACTGTACGCTGTTACACGTATTCGCCTTTGTCGGTAATCCGCTAACGAAACTCTATCAGTTTGGAGTAACTTTGAAATTGCTGATATGAACCTCTGGCGTTCTCCCGCATATCAGGACTTCTTCAATTATCTCGAGTCGACGGGCGGGTTCTACTATGAGCGCTGGGGTGATGCCCCTATCCATAGTATCGCTGCGGCGTTGTTTGCGCGCAGAGACCAGATTCACTTCTTCGATGAGATTGGATACGAGCATCGGCCATACACACACTGCCCACGTACGGACGCTAAATGGAAACGTGGCCACTGTTCGTGTGATCAGGCTCGCAGTTTCGGTGAGTAACCTTGTTACAACTTCTGGCGCCAGATGGGCTGTGTGATTCTCCTCTGGCACGTATCAATGCTGAATTTTCGGGTAGATTACGACGGATATTCGTGTATGCGACAATGGGACCGCATCTGGCTGGATGAAACGGCCTGACGACTTTTGATACGATCCATTCCGCAGACACGACGTCGCCGACATCCTTGCCTCCTTACCCTTACCTCCGCCACATACCGTAGGGGCCAATTCCCTGCCTCGGTAATAAGTAAACATCATGAACTTCTTGTTATCGACGCCTTTCTCCCGCATCCAAGTACCATATAGCCCTATATATATATTTCGTGCATGCCCACATTGAAGTCTCTCTCACCATGGTGTCATGCTCGACACCCTGATGCCTGTCCGGATCCCATTATCCTGTGTCCGCGCGTTGACGTGTGTATGTATACCATCTGATAGATTCATTCAAGTCGATGTCGGTACTGATTATGTGTACTTTCGTACAACCATGCGCACGCGATGTTAAGATTTTATGTAGGATGGACGAGCCACTCGCATAGTCCGAACACTATTACTTCCCAGCGACAGGCCGGAAACAGCCAGGTCCCCACGGGGAGGAAAAAAGAAACATGATTTGGTCGAACGAGTGTTTTGTTTTGCTATGTAATAATACAAGTCACGGTGTACTATTTTGACAATGCAATATGGTGGGATCAATAAAACTTGGCTGTTCCTGCTCCGACCTATCGATATGATTGAAAAATGTATTTCCGCAGCAAGTCCGAAGCTGAATGTCTTTAGCAAGGTAAAAAAACGTCTCCGTACGGAGACACCGACAATTTGGATGACAAAGGCGTGACAAAGAGAGATCCGGCTTGATCTGCCGGATCATCCCCGGCCGAATGATAAATCTTGCGTGACATCCGTTTTCAGATCCCTTGTTTGACCAACGTACTTCAGACACCTCCACCCACATCTAAACTATTTTCCTTGTGAAAAAATTGCTAGCATTTCAAGCATATCCAGCATATCTAGCTGGAGATCGAATTTTAAGACGAACGATTGCACGGTTACAGAGTGCTGTAAATCGGCCTTTCAGAGATTTTCATCTCGCTTAAGGACCAGGCTGCTCTGCTGAGAATAGAGTACTTGTTCAAAATAGTCTCGGTCGTAGTACAAATACGAGGACAAGCTGGAAACACAACTTTGCGGACATTGGCCCCGATATCTGCTTGTCATTCATTCAAAAGCTACCTGTACTGTTACATGCATACTCGTATGCCTACGCGGATCTAATTGGTCTTCAGCACTTCGTACAAATCCGCTTTACCATTTTTCATGGGACGGCCGGACTATTGATGGGGCATATACAAAACGATGAAAAGAATCAGACATCAGTTACTACAAAAAAACCCACACGATAACAGAACATACGATCAAGTTCCCAGGTCCACGCGGAACGTTCTTGATTTGCAAGCCACAAATAGGACTGAGGCCCTATATCAGAAACAAAAACACAAGGCAAAACTGCGCAGATACGAACCTGAGCTATACTTTCCGGCTTCAAACCAACCTCCAATTTGCGATCCGGATTGTTCTGGGTGTAGATACCGCCATCTATGATGGCCTGTACGGAGGGGGGGGTGGTGGTTGGTGGCGTCGGAATAGATATCAGAAAAAGACTTACGTGAGCAACCTGAGAAAGGCTTGGTGAGATTTTACGAATGGAATATTTGATGTCAGACATACATGTATATCCTCTTTCCCAAACTCCTTCGCGAGGCTCTGAGACAACGCACGAACGCCATGTTTAGAAATGGAAAACGCTGAAGTAGTAACATTCCCGCGAATGGACGCCGTAGCGCCGGTAAAAATCAAAGTACCGCGACCCCTCTCGGGATGGTTCTCGTTCGCCTTCATTACGGGAATGACTTCCTGTGCAAATGCGAAGGCGCCTACGACGTTCGTCTGCAACGATGCCTGAAGGTCATCCACTGTGGTCGACAAAAATGGCTTCCAAACACCAGAACCAGCATTGTACAGCGCGGCACGGAGTGCATACTGAGACGCAGGGAATTTCTGTGCGATAGATGTGAATGCGCTTTTGAGATCATCAACGCTGTAGCTGGCGATGGGAAACGGAGCAGCCTGAGAGAATGCAAAAAAAAAATGCGACATGTCAGAACTACTATCGTCTAATGAAGGATAATCGACCTCAACTTACATTTCCTCCTGCCGATTTGAGATCTGCAGCAAGTCTTTCCAGCGATTCTTTCCCGCGAGCGATGAGAGCGACACTGTAGCCTGCACGAGAGAACGCCCTCCTGCATCCCCTTTTAATAGGAACCGCGGAACGACAAAGGAATATGCGTACGCTGCCGCCGCTCCAGTTCCAGTTCCGCCGCCAACACCTGCCACGACGAATAATGGGTGTAAAGTGACCATACCGATAAGGATCGAAGACCCGTAAAACAACAGACGATGCGACGTAGCGACTTGACTAAGACTTATATACAACCTGTCTTGGTCTCAGCTGACGCACTGATGTCGTCTCCGTGTCTTGGTAAGCCGAGCGGTTAGTGCTTAGCGCTTAGAAAGCAGAGTTTGAGAGAATAAGTAGATGTTCAATATATTTATGTAAGTATAAGAAACCGAAATGTCGTTGAAACTGAAATTGAAATGTCGTTCATTCAGCACTCCGGCGACAGTCGAAGGAAAACAGAGCACTCACGTGACCGCCCAGCGTCAAGCGAAAATCACCCGAAAATACATCACACCAAAGGACCAAAAAGATAATCAATGAATATCGACTCACTTCACGACGGGGAAGGCTTCAATATCGGAGGTCTGCTCGAGATCCAACAGCATCAATGAAAAAAATGTTGTATAAATTGACCAGTTACTCCACTCACACGTTATGAAGGTCAACGACGTCGAACCCTTTCCCATACTCTTGATCCCAGTCAAAATTGCTCTTGTGATTCTCGTCACTGAACGCTAACAACAAAGCTTCCGCCTCTATAGTGTTGTCGCTGACGGCATGTGCCGTCTCGCGAGTCTTACCGGTGGCGCCTTGGCCAAATATGTGTTTCCCATCCGGCGTCAAGAACGTGCCTATATGACGGAACGTCAGACTGATACGCACTCCATCTTCTGCATTCTCTGCAGCCGTTCTCGTAGTCGGGATACGACGATCGCGCTTGACGGCGTGCTGCCAACGTGCATTCGTCTCGGGGCCCATGATAAATACGGAGTTGTGAGGCAGTGCGAAGCGTTGCGCGGGACGTGGCTCTCCACGAACATGAGGAACCCCACTGGCCGCGTCCTTCTTCAGATACAACGTCATCGCGCGCTCAGCGCCGAGGCTCACATTGGCGATTTTGGAGCCGCGCACGATGTCGATGGTCTTGTCGCTATGTTCGCTGATGTAGTCAGCGCCACTGCGATACAGTTGAATCAATGCGTGGTTGAGCGGATGACCGACTTCACGCTGCACATGCTCGCGAATGAGCTCAACGGTTGGTGTAAACGCGAGCAAGGGCGGCGACTCGTCGGCTGGATGACGATACAACGGCACACTGTGAACATTGAGGCACAAACAAACCATGGCAGAAATTGTGTACTCACCCGCCGTCTTCTAAGACCTCACCTTGAACTGCAACGAGGCGCGGCACATCGCCACCTGCTCCAGTTCGTGAACGCGCGGATCGACAGCAAGCTTGGAAAAATACCTCGGTGATGCATTGTATCCCATTGCACTTCATTAAGGACCCTTTTGAACAAATCCTGCGCTTCAGCTGGAGGAACAAGGTCCGTGACCAAGTAGGAGTCGCCACAACCCAGTTTGTCTTTTGGACTCAAGTCCTGGCGATGAGGGCTGGGTCGAATGTGAGGCTTTGGAATTTTCGGATGCTGCTGATGGGGAGCCCGAGACGGCTCGTGACCGCCGTTGCGGACGACTTCACTCAGGCCATCAGATTCACTATCGTCGGAATCGTACAGCATATTGCAATGGAATTGTGGTATATAAGTGCAGATCTGAGGCTGCAAGAGCGGTCCAAGCATCACAGTAGACACAAAATAGTCCAACCCTTCGATCCGTCGCAGCGTTCTTGTGAGTCATCGTAGAGATGCCTCCACACGACGAACTGACTCTCGACGTACACTCCGCGCTCTATGTCAACACGTACATAGTCAAATAAGACAGATCAAGTTCTAATGCACTGTAATATACAAATATATTTAGAAATGATCGACGAATAATGAAACCATCTCAAAGTGTCAACACACGAAACGGGTCCGAGCCGCCGTAGTCTTGTAGGCCAGCGAGTGTACATTGCCGAACGGCGTCCAAGTAATCGCCTAAGCCTCGCCCGCTCTCGACTGGGAAATCTTCATAGAGCTTATAACGTGCGTCCGCGACAATCGTGCTCAATTTAAGTGCACGGGTCAGATTACTGCTAAAGCATCAGAACACAGGTTGGACCAACGAAAAAAAAAAGACAGCAACGCACGTTCGCATGTATATTCTGGAAGCAAAGAGGACGTTATGCAGGCGAATGATGAGTTCTGGGATGAATATTTGCCGGATACGAATGAGCTCTTGCCGCCGTTGATCACCTAGATTACCAAGTTTAGAAGGAAAATCATTCATTGACATGAACCCACCTCCGGGAACTTCGACATCCGTCACAAGCCATTCGAATGTGAGTAATTCCAACACCTTGTCGCATGCTGCGTCGATCAAGGTCTACAAGTTGCAATCAACATTTCCCCCAACGGCAGCAAGGCTTGGGTACACTCACCTTGTATTGCTGGAGCCACAGCTGGCTGGCGTCAACGCTCATTTGCGCGACCTTGCTTGCTTCACATTCCGCAATTCTGTCGAACAAATCCCAGATATCGAAAAACTTGGTGTAATGCATGTATTCCTTCGCATCTTCCTTCGACTCGGCAATAGAATTGAGTTCATCTTCGAGCGTCTCGCGCAAATCGCGCGCAAGGTCCACTTTTCCGGTGGCTAAGAAAACGTGTTAGGATTAATGGAAGTGCCCGCACAATGCTTTCGAAGACACTTACCCAAAAAATACCGTAAGATGGTGTTCGCTTGAAGGAGAGCGGAGAAATATGTTTCGGAGGAGAAAGTGGTCCACTCTAATGCACGGAACAACAGCATCTCGGCCACACTGGGAGCCACGGGTGGAGTTGACAGTGACGGTAGAGGGCCGCCGGGGCTCGGAAGTTTCTGAGATACTGGATGAACATTAATAGAACAAGAGACAGTACGGCACGTACCCCAAGAGCTGTTTCGATTGTGCGTTCTGCGGCTGCTATTGCAACACGCTCGACGTCCAATCCATGTTCCCGTGCGAGCGATAGCGTCCGCTGACGCTCGATCTTCTCTTCCGCGAGACCCAATGATACTAAGAAGTGTGCATATCGCTCGACGGCATTGTCCCCGAGCGCACAGGCGTATTGTGCAATGAGCTCATGTTGCCCCGCGTCCTATCGCATTCCAATCAGATTCCCCCTTGCAAAAAAAAAAGAACTAGTAAACACTTACTTCAAGAACTTCTAGATAGGTCTCCAGTATACGTTGGACAGCCATTGGTGGCGGTGACATATCAATGAGTTGGAGGAACAGACATAAATGGGCAAAGAAACGGCAGTACACGGGATATCTACGCTATGATCAGACAAGTCAAGGAAACTGAATACTAACTTACTGCGTGGGTGACACTTTCCATGATCCCTGATTCAGCATGGCAGCGAAACGCTCAAGGAGTTCTGACACCTGGTCCAGAATCAGATGAAGCTGGGTGTCATGAAAGATGTCATCGGCAGGGGGACTGTCAAGTACAGTCAGCGCGAGACTAGTGGTACGAATGCAGGAAAAGCCCACCCCTCGGCGACCGGCACCGCCTGCAATTCCTGGAGCGACTGGATAACCTCAGCACCCCACGTGGCTTCCTCTCTGTCCTCATCTATCGTCAAACCTTGTATCAGTGAATGTTTGCGATCCAGCCAAGGCATGCCCTCTTCCCAAAATCCACCACCGAGTGCGCTGAGGGCAGCCCCCTGCTTTTGTTCGCAAAGCATGATGATTTTTGCCCAAAGAAGGTCTTCCCATGTTCGGCACGCGCTTTTCAGCACGGAGAAAGTCTCTGGCGATGGTGCCAGTGACGCGTATAGCACGCGCTCTGGTTCAGAGAGGGCGGGCTGTTATGCTGACAGTTAGTGGGATGTCGTGAAAATAGCACCATGACTCACGTTTAGAGCAGCGCGTGTCGCCATTGAGCGCCATAACTGTCGTCGTCGGTTGCCAATGTAGCCATCCACACCGTCATCGGAATCGGAATCGGAATCGTCGTGCGCGCACATAGCGCGCCACCGAAACCACAATGACCCACGAATACTGGCAGCGCGCCACGGTTGCTGAGCGCGTCGGCACAGCTCAAAAGCTTCATCAAGTTGGCCAGCGCGCATATGATGATACAGAGCCTGTAGCAGCACTTTTTCGTAATTTGCATCCTCCGATGCAAGTGCACGTCTCTTGCCGCGCGTAGTTGCGTCTGGGTCCAAGTCTTCCACAAGAGACTCGTTGTTCGGCAAGTCCGTGCGACGCGCCTGCATCATACTGTGCTTTGTACAACTCCAGTACCCGGACGTCGCCTCGATCATGCGCGGACGGGGTGCAGTGTCCTGTAGCCATTCACGAATGACGATGAGTTCACACAGGATAGGGGACGCCTTCATGATCGCTTGAGCCAGGTCAGATGTTGGTGAATAAGGGTTTTCAGAAAGCATCTCGCGCGCAGACACAAACTTCGGCCGCTGTGTCTTTCGCTGACTGTAGACAATAAGGGACGAGGCACCTCTTGGAAATGGGAGTAAAAAACGTACGCCATGATTATTTGGAGAAGAGCCCAAGTATTTCGCTCCAGGCGAAGAAGCTGGGCTGCCTCGCTGTTCGGGAAGCATTCTTTGATCCTACACAGGTCACCATGCGTGTAAAAAGGGGACCATCATAGCTACTTACAGATCGTCACAGACTTTGCATAGCTTTGACGCGAAACCGTTCTCGGGATGAAGAAGTGCTTCAGTGTCTCTGACGGACTGAAAGTCGTGCAGTACATCGGCGCATAGACTGTACAACGCATCTGTCATGGTTTTATAGCCCTCTGGATCCCAATGTCATCCACGATGGCGGTACGAGTAAACACAAGAGATACCGCTGAGCATGACTTACATATGGTCCAATTTAGGGAATTCCGTTTCAACACGATCACCTGATTGCGAAAACTATGTTGGTTGCAACCCCGACTCTCCTGTCAGTGTCCTCCCTGCGCTGAGTACTTGAGTCTGTAGCTTCTCATGTGATGAAACTATGCACTTGATACCCGTGCCCGGGAATCGTGTTTGGTACTGAGACAAGAAATCAGAAAACCTATGAATGCCTCGTCGCCAACGGCACGATCCAAGCCAAGTCCGAACGCGAACCACCCGTCATTCCCATGGACTACAAATGGGCGCAGGACCTCGGCCTCATTCGCAAGTCCGTTGCATTCATCTCCACGATCTCCGACCAGCGTGGTCAGAAACTTCTGTACTCCGGTATGCGCATCACCAATGTGTTCAAGGAGAACATCGGTATCGGTGGCGTCCTCAGTCTGCTGTGGCTCAAGCGCCGTATGTGTTTCGTCCTTTCTTAGTGCTTCTCTGCGATACTGAGCGGTGGCTCCATGTCTTCCGTTTTTTACGCGACGAAGTTCATTGAGATGGTTCTCATGCTGACAGCCGACCGCGGTCCCGCCGTGTCTGGGTGCGGAACGATTTTCCTCTTACCCATAACGTTTAACTGATTGATATAATCTTCTGTACAGTGCGATGAACACGATCGTTGGCACCCGTGCTGGCAAGGACCAGATGTCGTCGCTGGCTTCTGGTCTGCTGACCATTGGCTTCCTTCCATTTCGGTAGTGCGCTGGATGAGGCTGCTTCAAGTTCCATGTTCTCCAACGCTCGCAACGGTGGTCTCGTACCGCACGAGCTTGGCGACAACGCTAGCAAGGCCAACAAGTTCAGTGGGTGATTGCCAGGCGGCATTGATTCATCCAAATCTCACGCATTCGGCAGTCTCTAGTGTTGGCCACAAGATCAAGAGTGTCAACAACCCCGATCTTTGTGTTGAGCCCATCAAGGAGTACGTGCTGAAGCACTCCCCTAGCCACAGCCTGCTCGACTACACTCTTGCTGTAGAGAAGGTGACGACGGCGAAGACGGATGCGCTGAGCAATGTAGTTTTTGCCCTGCGTATCAGGACGTAGTAGATTCTGCTACGACTTGAAACCCCCCTTCCCCTCGACCCTCTCACCCTCCAGTGTTCCTGGTCGTACTGGACTGTCCACTGGGCCCGGGAACTTCTCTTCGGAGGTCATCAACGCACCTACGAGCATTCCCCGGAGGATATTGGCATTGGGTATGGTCTGGCGTTTAGGAACGGCAGCTTGATCTGCCACCAGTGCCAACTCCCGAGCCTCCGCCGCATCTCTCCGGGACACAGCGCTGCTCGGTGGAGGGATCTCACCGGGCTCATCAGGAATCCATGCCCAACGCCAGCTGCCTCAAGTCGGGATGAGGCCCTTTCTCAGACGTGCAACACAACGCTCGCCAGTATCATCCATTGGCACGAATTGACAGACAACACTTGCATCCGGGAAGTCATCTTTCTTGGCTCGCTCCAGATTCTTCCGCCGCTCCCGCTCGATCTCTCTAATTGTTCTGGCAAACTTCTTTTCAAATTTGATCAGACCGCCGATATACCGCTTGATCGTCAACTCGTTCAGGATGCCAATATGGTCGGGCGGTACATGCAAGGCAGGGATATCTGCCCCACTTTCCAGCGGCCGCACAACGCCGCGCGTTGAAACGCGTTCACCGATAAACCCTCCGTTCCAAGGCTGAAGATTCTGCTCAAGGCGTCAGTATTTTGCTAGCTTGAACAATTTTCGAGCTGACCGCAACGCCTCGGTACATGCAGGGTTGCCTGCCGTCCGCTCGACCTCACCAATGCCCGGCACTGGAGGGTCTTTGGCTGGGGGACTCTCCACATGGCTCTCCGACAAAAATTACAGGGTCATTTAGAGAGGGCAGAATGGATATGTTGGGCCACGCCAGAATTTCTAGTTCCTTTTTGTCAGCTGTATCGGGTCGATGGTGGCACTCAGATTGAGGGCATCGACGACTATGCCATAGTCAAAGATGCCGATTTCCGCATTGTGACAACGAAGACGCCGATAAAGTCTTCCTGGAAAACGCGCCCGCTCGGCATGCACATCTTCCTCGCTGCAAGCCCACTCATGATCGGTCCGAGCGTGCGGTGGCGCGCCTTTTGCTTTTCCAAATATCGTCGAACGATATTACTCTGGCCGCCTGGCAGGCCGATGGTTTGCGCTCGCTCATCCCACATATATCCACGCGCGAGCATCCGGACAGTGCCATGGGGCACAGCCTGAACATCCGTGTCGACAAGTGCTAGCGGAGTTTTAGCCTTGGACAGCGTGTCGCATACGCTTTCTGGAGTCTGAGAGTGTTTGTTGGTTGCGATTGGAGAACTCGAGCATGCAATTCTTCAAGGAGACTGTTGTTTATTGTTACAGAGTAGATCGTACACAGTATTGGTGATGGTGATGGTACAGTAATGAATGAAACAAGTCTTTACTTCACTGATTCTCGCTCAGTATTTGCTTACTTCTTCCTCGAGAACAGCGAAAACGCTTCCGAATCGTTCTCACTAGGAGGAACTATAACCTTTTCTCCACCGCCAAAATGTTTCATCATCGCCCATCATCGGAGTCATGCTTTCCAGCGTCTGTTGGGTCGGTAAGTCGTTCGACTCGTTTCGGTATATGTCTCTCCAGCTGCCCGACGCGTTGAGAAGGCTGGTCCAGTTCTGTTCGTCCGCCGCGTCAATAACGGAAAACACCTCGGGAGTCAAGCCTGACACCCAGATATCGTAACTGGTGAAATTGTCAAGCGTCTGCGTCTGCACGCAACACAGGGAGGGTGTTTTTCCTTCCAGCGCGAAGACGATGCGGATCAAAGGCACCTCCAAAGTTTCTCCCTTACCAAGAAGCCCCAGGGTCACAGGATTCATGATAGAAAACAACTCTGGTTGTATGGCGGTGTAGCGAGGGTCAGTTTTGTATTGGCACAGGATGAGTGCCGTTGTCGTTCGACATACAGTGGTGCCAGAAACGGAAGGAAGGGCAGCATCCACCCCAGTCTGAGAGTTCGCACTCAGCAGCGCGGCATTCCGCGCAAAAAACCCACTGATCGTCGAGTAGTCGTACTCGTCCTGCTGACCACGCTTCACAAAGTGGTTGAAATGCAGGGAAACGGAGCGAAATGCATCCTTGAGCGACACACTTTTTGCCTGCTGATTCCGATAAACGCTAGGTTTTGCTTGAAGGATGTCGGTAATCACAGTGGTCGTGGAAGCAGAGTCAGCATCTGCAGACCGGGGGATGTTGAATAAAGCTTGCAAAAAAGGCACAATACCAAGGAACCCCTGATTGTCCATAGAGCCAGGCATACCGACAACCTTGTCTCTAGCCAGCGTTAAGAGGAGCAGGCCAATCATTTCGCCATGGTCGCCTCGACTAACGGAAAAGTCGGTCAGACAAGTGCCCAGTGCTTGTGCCGGATTAAAGTCATTCGACGACGACATTATGAGATGAGCACCGTCCGACAGGACCGGCTCGGAAGGATTCATGGTCACCATGTTTGTGAAGGTCTTGTCCACAGTGATGCACACGCGCATATGGTTCTCGACCTGTTTTCTCTCCTCTGAGTCGACGGTATGAACTGTTGATAGAAACTCGATCGGGATCCGCTCTGCGAGACAAGCAAATTTCTGCGATGGTGTTAGAGACATCCCTGGGTGATACTCGTGAGAGATGAGTTTCTCTGCCGCAAATCGGATGAGCCTGATGATCGTCCCCGACTTGTCCGGCGGTTGTTGCGGTTGTTGGGCTGCAAAATATCGTGCACCAAACCTAACAGCAGCCATCAAAAGCGGAGCAGTAGAATAACAAATAGCCTACATAGGACGTCCGAGATAAACTTGGTAACTGAAACCAATATCACTAAATTTGAATGATTCCAACGCTGTCTTTGCCGGAAACGGCCGAGCGAGGTGGTCCCATCCTAAAGTCGCAAAAGGTGGGATCAACCACAAATCACCACTCTGTACGCGGCTTGACGAAGCTAACTTTCGTGGGGCAGTAAATTGCGTAATTTTGCCGGTAGTGGAGAGGAAGAGTGAAAAGATAGGACAATCTCGCATTGATAGAAGGACATGTCGAAGCCGAGAGAAAGGGGATGATGGTCTGCTGACCTCATCTTCACGAATCAGTATCTGGGCTTCATCGAAGGCAAGAATAACAATAGGCCCCTCCGATTTGTTAGAGATATTTGTAGTGGTCTCCCTTGGCTTTTGACGATGGGAGGGGCCCGAGGCGAAGCTCAGGTTTTTGCATGTGGTGACAAACTTCTTTGCAGCTTGGAAGGCAGACTTGAATTGGCCTGAAGACATTATATTGATCAGTTGACGGAAAAAATAATCAGACTTGCGTAGATCACAAACCATTTTCAGCCCTGAAACCCATTCTTGGTGGCTGCGACAAACTTTCTCCCGCTTTGCCTCCGACATCCTCACACTCGAACGTCATATTGTTAACTAACTGTCAACAGAATTTGATGAAAACTTGTTCGAGAGAAGACTGCATCTTTACTGACCATCATAGTCTTGTTTATGACCTCTTGGTAAAACTGCTGTCGTCCTTTTCCTTGCTCTGTGAACGTGTGCGACTCTGTCATAAAATTTCGAAACCAGCTTGCCAATTGTTCAGGTTCCGGATTGTGGAGGTTGACCGTTGCCTCCAGAATCTCAAAAAGTGATATCATGAATGCATTCATCAGTGCGAAGATACGAGTTGAGTCAGAGCCGTTGCAATCCGTCTTGAAGAAGTCGAACAACACTTTATCGGAAGCAGGAAATCCTATCGTGAATAAGTAACAATTCTAGAGCATCTCATGTATCAGAAGAAATGCACATACCCTGAGCGGCTGGATTGCGCAGATTCAAGGGAACCACAAAATGGAGTTTGCTGAGCTCGTCGACACATCTTGATTTGCCCATGCCAGAAGACTGCACAATAGTGCAATACGGCGCATACATGCCCGAGGGTGCGGGCACATATTTGCAGATGTGCTTCCACAAAAGCTGGTGGGCATTCCCTACAAATGGATGATCCCAAGATTTGAGTGTCGCTGAGGGACAGCACATCAGTATTTGTATGACGCTAGAATCTGTGTCCTCACTTGAACAACCATTGACTGAGGAAAACGCCGGCAACATTGACGATGAGTCCTCAATTGATGGGCGCGGAGGTGATTGCACCTGAAGGTAGGCTAATCCAGTATCAACAAGAAAGAAACAGTAAACGATGAAATGACACGCGCGAAGCTTCCGGATGCTTTCATAGCCCGCACCTGCACTCCATGCATTCTGGAGTAGAACGGCAAGATCAGGATGCTTTTTGAGGAAAAGCTCTTTGTCATCAACACATCTTCCTATTTGTACGAGGTGCTCTGGTGAAGCGCTAGTGATCCAGCAAAGTAAGATAGCCAGCTCAAATTCGGCTAATAAACGGCGAGCCGATTTGTCATCTGCACCGTGCAGTAACTTGCTGTCCAGCAATTTGTCGTGCTCGCGTCTATTGATGAGGTCCAAGTCACGGCGCCTCGTCGTTGCCTGCGCGCTTGTCTTGTGCTCGAGTCTCAAATAGGGGGCTGGACGCGGTGCATCGGGGGATGCGCTGGAAGGCCGTTTGAGGTGATGATTGTCAGGAGTGTGAGGATCCATGAGCAACAGATGATCGATGAAATCACAAAAGCAGTTCACACAGAAAAATCATTCAGTAGAAGGTGAAGAAGGATCTCAGAACAGCAAGGCGTCAGTCGAAGTGTAAATGAGACTCCCATAAGCTCATCATTGGCCAGCGAGTTCACCGTTTGATCGCCGATCACTGCACATCTAATTCGCGAGGGGAGTGCTAATTAGATTTAACCTCAACTTCTTTGAAACGATCCTCTGAATTATATACTACACGGTCTGTGTGAATCAAGGTTATTTATATCACTGTCCATACAAAAACAATATTCAAAGCAGATTCCAGGAAGACAAGGACCCTGTGCACCATCGCTCTGTTGATTCTAACACCACGGCTGACGGCGTACCGCTTTCGTCGACAATTCTCGGCGAGATGCTTAAGTATGTAGGCATCTTTCCCATTCTCCGACGCGTTGTGACGTTGTGCAGACATCAGGCAGCTTCCAATGGTACAGGCGCTGGTGGCACAAGGAATGTCATCCAGACCGACGTGCTTACACCAACTCGCCGCCCGCCTCGCAAACGCTACACAGAAGACCCATTCAAGGGAAAAGACTGGATAGATGCTTGGAAAGATCTCGAACCCCAACTCCAGCCACCGATATTCAACTCGTACGCGTCTTTTGGTCTCATTCATTACGACTACCTGACTTTGATACATCTCGCAGAGATAATTTGCATCATCGTCTCATAGACGTCTTCAACGCTTTTCAACGTCGTCCTTTTCCCCGTCAGTTTCCCGTTGTGCGCGACATCTGGGATCAAGTAGGTGCAATTGGATTTTCTGTGACTCCGCATCTGACGATCGGATTCGCAGTTTCGCCTGTTCACGGGTATGCAATTCGAAATGCCCATCTGGAAACGTGCGGGAGAGGATAGCGATGACAATGCTGACGATTTTGAGGAGCCACATAATCCGCCGAAGAAGAAATATGTTCGTCGGCCGTATGCGCAGCCCACTATCGTAGATTCCGACGACGATATCACGCGGCTCTTCAATGCCGAGAACCAGCGGATGGAAAAGCAAAAGATGGCCTTCCTCGATGATCCTGCGATGCAGGTTCGTATCTTCCTCTCCTACTACGTGATCGATCAAGGTTTTGTATAGTAAGTCTTATGCCCTATAAGACTGTCTGTGTAGCCAATCAGCGTACTCCTCAGCCACGAGCCTAACCTGACCAATATTCCACGTCTGATTGCATATTTCTTGCGGTATTGTTTGCGATACAATGCATTCCCGGGGTTGAATGCAAGGGACGAGGATATGGACGTGAAGATAAAAGACGCCATCGCGGTCTCTGAATTGGCGTTGCAGGAACTACCCCTCACGGCACGGTTGTCTAAAGCTATACTCCCGAATGCGTTAGGCGAGGCGTGTCGGTCACTGTGGGGCAAGTCTGGGTTGGTAATGTCTTCCAGTAATGTACATGAATTCGCAGTGGGCATTCCTGCTAATGATATTGACGAATTTGCCGATGAGGTCGCAGAGGCCTTCTCCAACGAAAGAGCACTGGAGGAGCTCGTGGATGGGGCTGAGCCTGACGACGACGTGTGGGAGGTGGAGTTGGAGCATCCTATTCCCGCCGACATCCGCGATGCTCTTGGTGCGACATATATGCCCGGCGCTGTAGAGACCTCGATGCGGAGGATCAAGGCGGTGAGTGGGGCGCTGGCAAGCACTACCGAATGTGCATCAGTGCAGTGTGATCTGACGCCGGAGAATGTCGAGTATGCTTTGAAGCAACATGCTGTACGCATTGTGCTTGAGCCCTGGCTGGGATGGGCGTCGCAAGACCAGCAGGTCGCCGAGCCCGTCGTGCATGGCTTTCACGGAGACACCGCGTTGGCGGTAACTCACGACCCTTGGATGACCAACATAACCGTGTTCATGGACCCCTCGACGTTACCGTTCTTGAAGACAGGTATGGGTGTAGGTGCTACTTTCGTACAAGTGGTGCCTCGTGTTAGAGGCGATAGCACTGCCGACATTTGGTACGTTGAACGCGTTGATAGTGTTATCCCAAGCTATTACAAAGACCACGAGTAATGCCTTGGGCAGTGCTTCAAACCACCTCATTGGGAAGTGTGTACTAATTACAATGTATTATCGACGACACGAAAAGCGACACTGATTTTTGCAAACTGCAAGTACGCAACTGCCAATTATGGTGGTTATCAGCTTCACTGACCAAGAATCGTCTTCTTACGAGAGCACTCAGCGCAGCTCTAGACGTCGCGTAGTTGACTAGTCTTCATCGTGCTGGCTTCTGGCGAGAGAGCTAACGACGTGCGACGCCTTCTGATGCTCGAAAAAACGTGCTGGAAGTCACGATAGGCTCCGTGCGTGCGACCGGCGCATCAGGCGGGGCAAGTACGGATCTGCGGAAATAAATGCGAATTGTTGAAAGGGCCCGACTGGACCAGGACAGCACTTTTGTTCCCAGCTTCTCACTTAAGCAGGGCCGCATACACGAGGCTGCTCATCACCTCTTGCCTCGTGCTATTGCTCCTCGCGTTCGCGCTGAACGTCGGCTGTGTTCGTACGTGTGGGTTGACTTCCTGTGTTCTTGCGAAACATCCACAACGCGTTGCTGTCCTCACGATGCGTCTCTTCTCCCGTCTCTCGCGACGCAGTTCTGAACCGCCCACCACCGATAGCGGTGCTCCTAACTCGCCCGTGCGTAACGGTAATAGCAGTGGCGATGGCGCAACAAGTCCGTCCCCGCCACCGCGCACCGCGTCGCGAGACTCGGAAGGCTATCCGTCCTGGCTGCCCAAGCGTCCGCTGCATCCAGCCCCTGCATCAACGTTCCACTCATTCGAGGGCTCTCGGGGAGAGGGGCAATCCAGTCAACCTCCAACAATGACGGGTCGCAAGCCTACGCCCCGCTCTGTGCGCATCATGAACGTCCCCACGACGTTCGACGAGAAATCCCCATCTAAGCAAGATGCTGAGCACGAGAGGGCCACCCGCTCCCGTGTGTGGTCTCGCGCGACGGGCGCACCGGCTGCATTCGTCACGGCTGTAGATCGTACACTGTCGAGGCGACCCAACCCGCGGTTCCATGCACCTGGCTTGCATCTCGAGCTCTTGCGCAGTCCATCGTTGCGTGTGCGCATCTATTTCTCCATTTATCCTCTCTTGGTTTTTCTTCATATTCCCGTTCAATTGTTCTTTGACTTCAATGCTGTGTACGCTATCTTTCAGTGAGTGATTAGCATTCGATCGGTGGTCTATCCAGTAGTTCATGGGGGAGTTTAGAGTGGCCAAATATCCGAATGCGGGTTCATCGGGCAAGAATTGGGCGCTTGCGATGGCAGTCTATATAATCTGCTGGGTGCTATGGATCTTCGGTATCGTGCTCATGTACGAACTCATCTATTCGTTTGTCCGCCGATGGCGTGTCAGTGAGTGTCTTCGATCCATTATGCGATCGACTGTTTCAATGTTTCTCAGAACGCCCGCTTATCTTCCCGATCTACCTCTCGGCTCCGGCCTTCAACCTCGTGGCCATGACTTCCTACACCAACTTTTGTTTCCTACATCACGTTCGGCGGAACGCGTTTCTTGGCAAGGACGGCAGTATCTGGGATGGACTTGCGGAAACATTCTGGTTTTATTCGCAGAATTGGCCTACAGTGACCTTGCTGCTGCCACGTGCAGGCTTCTGTTTGGCCTTGCTCCTCCAGTTCTGGTCGACTGATTCCGTCTGGACGGGGTCACAACGTGACGGCACGTTCTTTCGTAACGACGGGAGTCTCACCGACTACGCACGCGGTGTGCTTATTGCCAACGCAACATGGACAGGGTGGCGGTTGCTTGTGCTTATGCTCAGTTGGTAAGAGTGATTGTAATCACCGACTCTTCATGCTCAAGTTTTTTTATAGGATTGGTCTATGGGTTTCGAGTGGGCAGAGCTGCGCTGGGCTTTGCGGACCACGATATCGTTGGGAAGAGGATGTGACCGAATGCAACGAGGCCTTTTATGATGTGGATATGATTCCATGGAATTGGCGGGAACGCACGCGTGTACGAGTACTGGAAGCCTTCGAGTTCTGCTTGACCATCAAGCAGCGCTGGAGTGTCATCAAGGAGCCTACTGAGGATACTCGATTACTCAACCCGCTGATGCCGATGAGCCCTGCTTTCGAAGGTATGGATAAGATCCTAGCCGCTGTCGGCTTCCCATCGGCTCCGACACAAGCACGCCGTGGCATTTTGTCGGAAGAGCTGTTCGAACGTCCTCCTGAGGCGCTATCGGACGTCATCCCGAAGGTGCCAAAACGGTCGTCGAAGGACGCCGGTCCATCTGCGCCTCTGAAGTCTTTGCCATATCCCTTCACGACTAAGAGTGCGCAAATTTCGTCGGATGACATGCCGCGGCCGTCCGACTCTCTTATATCTGCTACATCCGCTGATCGTATACCTTTCCCACCGTCGCCAGTACCGACGGACGAGCATGGCTCGGGTACGCACGAAGGTGGTCCGAGCACGCACGATGAGCATGATGTGACGAGCCCTTCAGAAGCGGAGGAGATCGAGGTAGAGGCGGATGTCAGCGGTAGTGGTGGTCCATCGTCTGGGCGCGAATCCTGTTCTATGTCAAGTCTGGGTCAGCCACTGTCATCGCGCTACCCCTTCCAGTTCCGCACGCCACAGCGTGGCGGCCACTCATCTTCGTCTGTTTCTCCGTCGCATACGACGCCTTCGTCCAATGTACGTTCCAATGTGCAGTCTTTGCAGTCGTCGCATTTTTCCCGTGCTACTCGATCGACCGGCAACCGCGAGTCGGAGTCCGATTCTCAGTCCCCACGTTCAGACTCGGACATCCTTTCGCCGGGCAGTTTTAGTATTCCTAGCCCACCGCGTTATCCGTATCAAGGCCAGCGTGGTCGCACGCGAGCGGGCACAGTGCCTGAGCCGTCTGCGTCTAGTTCACCCAGTCCGGTGGTGTTCCCGCGTGGCGCCGGCGGCGGTCACGTGCGCGCGCTCACCGTCGCAGGCGAGTTTGGCGCACTCCGGACCGCGCCGAGCTCTGACCTGGGATTCGACATCTCCGGAGAATTTGACTTGAATGTGTCCGACGAAGATGAGGATGAGACAAGGGCGACACACATGATGGAGCAGCCAGACCCCGAGACGTCCTTCGAGGCGGCGGAGCACGACGATAGCGTCGGTCTGCTCTCATCAGCATCCACGTTCAGCCGCAGCCCGCGCTCCTCGCTTGGCGCCATCCGCCACCGCGCGAGCAGTTTGTCGCAGCAGATAATGGGAACGCATAATTCAGGTTCCTCCCATTCGCAGTCACACTCATCAAGGTCTCGCACGGGATCCGGCTCGGGCTCGTCACGTTCCCGCGCTGTATCAATGGCGACGTCCGTCCGCACGCGCGCTCAGTCGCTGATACAGAATATCGGTGCAGCGTCGCATTCGTCTGTTGAGCTCGCACAAGGCGCACGCACCCGTTCGCGCGCCAACTCGTCCATGGCACGACTAGAGGAGGATGTGCCATATCATTCGGATCGCACAGACTCGCGGTCCGGCAGCAGCTCCGATGCCCGTGCGAGTAGCAACGAAAACCACACGTTTGGCCACCCGCTCCCATTGAGGACGCAGTGGCAACGACAGGATGAGGAGCGTGTTGAAGAGGTTTCTGAGCCTCCTACGCCGAGTTTGCTGGACCGTGAGGAAGAACCGCCCGAATCCAGCCGTCCGCCAACACCCGATGTGGATGTGGCAGCGGACGTAGACGTAGATGTGGACGTGGTGTTTTCGCCCCAACTCAAAGACGGAAATGGCTCTGCGTCACCTACTCGTGAATCTTCGGGGCCACTGCCAGAGAGAGAACTGGTCCACTCGGCTTCACAGCCGTCTGTTGTCTCATCTGTCCAAAGTCGAGCCTCACAACGTACGGAGACTTCACCCCACGGAGAGCGTTCTGTACCTTCCCCGCGAGACAGCGGACAGGTGTCGGGCGTGAGTGATGCTGGTTATGAGTCGGCGTACTCACAAGCCCTTGACCCGTCACGGCCTCCTACTCGATCTGGGGTGTCTGTTCAATTAGCGCCGTCCGCGTCTGAAAGCGGTGCCGATATCAGCACCGCTGCCCAGTCTTTCGTTACAGCCCCCGCAAGTGTCGAAGATACGAACGAGTCATCGGCTGGTATGCGAACGCTCTCCAGCTGGGGGGAGTTTGAGCGCGCGATGGATACCGCTGGTGGCGGTTCATGGAGGCCCGCGTAAGCCGTGCATGGCTGTGTATAGCAAAAAAGCAAAAAAAAAATTGTAATCCGAAAGGACATGGAAAAAGTTATCTCAAAGATCAAAAAAAAAAAAGGCGCCAAAAAAAATGAAGTTTCTTTTCTAATTGTCATTGTGTTTTTCCTCTGCTTGCCTTCACAATCTAAACCTCCTGCTTTTTTCTCTACGTAGTAATAATGTTGTTTGTTTGTCGCATTGTTTTCGTTCTTCGTTTCATGTTCTTCACTCACGTACTTATTTACACCTCATTATTGCACGCGCTTCATGTGTACTGTACCATACTATCTACTTACTATTTTCATTTACGACGAGCTCTCTCATCTACGACGTCGACGCATATATCACTTCCATGGCTTACGAGCATTCCGTTTTCTTCCTGTCCCCAACGCGTTTTCACGACATGTCTTCCCCATTTGTGTGCTCCATGGTTTTCTCTCTAGGAAGAGGATCTCACAACTGACATTTTAATTACGCGTACGCGTCATTTTTTAGCGACACATTCTTTTCTTTGCTTGATTTCTAGCTTGCGTCGCTTAGAAAGCATGTATGTAGTTACCCTAATAGCGTACACCCACTCTTGGAATAGGATTGGATTCACTATCATTGGCATTGTCGATTGTGCTTGAGATCTTGAGAAAGTCAGTGGAGCGACAGCTAGCATTAGACTGAATGCCCAGTGCAAATATCAACGTTAACACGCGGGCTACTGACTTTTCTTCCGAATCAGGTTGTGCGAGAAGCACATAGTTGACCTATCAGATTAGGACTCCATAGAATATAGAACATAACGCAAGCGATGTAAGTCGATAAGTACATTGGACACTAGAAGACAAAAAAAACAAAAGTGACAATACAAAAAGTAGCAGGCGAGACCGCAAGCTCAACGGCAATACCATCCTCCCACCTCTGCACATACGAGTAGCGAAACCAGGGCGAACGCGAAACAACGGGGAAAAACGTCGATGAGTGAGGATGGATGGAGCAATTTGGTGAGTCTCGAAATAACACATTCATCGCTAAATGCACACTCACGTTCAACCATAACATCAATCGTGTCTAAAAGATACAACGTCAAATGCACAGAACAAAAGGCAACAACGCATAAAAGACCAAGTTACATACCGTTATCCTCCATATCGAGTTTTTCGGGTGTGTCATCTTCAGCTATCCGTTCACCGTCATACAAGAATCTGTGCACATAAAGACGAACGACGAAGAGCAATATAAGGCCGCCGCGCATCTATGCTGGGCACATTGAAGAGAAAGAGAGCTTACCGGATAGAGTTCACATCTTTCCCGACCTTCGTCGCGTACGCGCCCTGGAGCTTGCTCAATTTTGTGCTCCGCTTGATCTTGAAGAAAACCTCTTCTCCGGCTGCGGACGCCACCTGCAGTGCACACGGGCACAACGATAAAGCACGCGAATTGTCCGGAAATGAACATCGGGGACCCCGGATGAAAAAACAAGGGAGAAAGCAGCGCCAAAACCCCGCGTTAGCGAACACTTCTACAGTCGTCAAACAAGAGAACGACTTGCCTTGATGTTTATTGTGGCGTTTCCACCGTTGTTCTCTTCCGGTTTAACTTCCGTCGGGGGAGCCTGCTGCTCGTTGTCGGACATGATGGACAAGATATACGCGGTTCTACTGCCAACGACGTGGTTCAATCGTGCTTGGTCGTATGCAACGAAAAAACAACTTGGAAGAGCTGTTCGGTGTAGGTTGTTGGATTACATAAGCGTTTCGGGGTCGATATTTTTCTGGCGCTAAAAATTGAATAATTCGAGTTTCCCATTCAATAAAAAACTCTTATGCCACAACCATATGCATAAGGGTCAATGCCTGGTTTAAAAAGTCATTGAATGCAAAAAGATGAAAGACATTGTTTCATTATGTGGTATAGCGAAGATAACTTGTAGACGAATAACACCGTTACACGAACTGTAGCTGATAATACATGTGCATTTGAATACACCCAAATCGAAAAGCGCCGTGCCTTGTATGTACCTCTTGCCACGGATCTACAAAGATGCCAGGAAATAAACAGTATTTCACAGTGTGGTATAGTACGCCTAAAAAACAGCGAGCAGTGGACACAAAGGAGAAACGCAGGATGGACCCGAGTTGTAAAAAGAGTGGCCGTCGCCACACCCCGAGAGTGAAAGGGTCCTATATCTACCAATCCCGTGCGTGGGACTAAGTATGTGAGTCCCATAATGTGATGCGAGTAGTGTATGCACAGATTCATAATGCGTGTGTTGTTGTTGAACCGAAGAACAATGCATGGAATAAGTTAGAGGCGATTGCGATGCGGTCTATAATCATGAGGTCGTGAAACCAAGCCCGAAGACGAGCATGCCTCTTACGAAGCGCCCTCGACAAGGCTGCGTGAGATCACTGCAGGTCATGCATTCAGAAATATTTCGTCGCCTCGGCAGCCAGACGACGACGGTTCCTAACTCGAGCTGTCGTAGGCTGAGAATTCTGCGCAGGCGAATTAGATGCGATAGTTGCAGGCGAAGAAACAGCTCCTGCAACATGAGGAAGATCCATAGAGGCAGTGGTGTCAGCGCAGGTACTTGACGAGGCAGAGGCTCCAGACGACCCTGCGACGGTGTCACTAGCAGAGGGTAGCCTGAGGCGTTTACGTAGTGGCGCCGTGCTGGGCTCTCCCCTGGCCAGACGTTTCCTGCCTCGGGAAACTTCTCCCGGCTCTAACATGGGGGTCATGTCCGTAGGGCCCGATGGGATCGACTGAGGGACAGTGGTATCAGGCGCCGCAGGCGCTTTGCCAGGCCTACGTACGGGTGTCACCGTTGTTGACAGGGGGGGAATGAAGGCAGGCGGCGCGGCAGATGCAGGAACAGGAGGCGGTGGCATTGCATGGGCTACGGTTTGAGGCATTGCCGCGGTCGTGCAACCGAGCAGCCGGGTTTGAGCCGTGAGTACCCCGTTCTCCACTGACGTGCCAGCAACCGTAGCAGCATCACCGGGCGGTGCGCTGTACTCGGGGGACGGTGTTGCGCGGCGTGTCGGCACTTCAGCGACCTTGAACACTTCATTGAGACGATCAGTCGACTCTTGCAACTGCTCGCGCCATACTTTCAGCGCGAACCATGCAATGTTCATGAGGTCCTCGTCGCTGTCCATAGTGGGTGGTATCGTGCGGGGCTTCTCGTCGAGAGGATAGAGGTGATCATTCACCTCCTTGCGGAGCATTTTATGTGCTGCGTTGAGAGAGACATGCTCTTCGCTCTCTGCCATCCTGCGCATTGACATAGGAGGCGGAGGCTTGAAGTGGCTTCTAGGAGGAAGCAGACGGTAATTCACATAAGATGGCCTTGGAAAGACGCGAAAGTCCAACGGGACCACGAAGGGAAATTCTCCGCTTTCCGTATAATCGCCCAAAGCAGCAACATACGCGTAAAGCCCTTTCTCCCGTCCGATCGTGTCCGCATTCACTACGCGCGTGCGGCAGATGTTCTCATACCATTCAATGGCACACCAATCTATCTCGTGCAGGCGTTGGTGGAGCTCCAAGGGCGAGAGCCAACCCATGAAGAGCAGGCGTTTGATATCCTGAGGAGGCACGGGCCAGGTTCGAATTCTCCGCGAGACGCGTATGTCGTATTCGGCAAGGGCCTTTGCCGGGTTCCACACGGCAAAAGCTGGCTTCATACCCAGCGTAAGAGATCGAACGGTAGGGGCATAGGTCGTTGCTGGCTGCAAGAAAGCGAAGTCGCGGACTTTGAGGCCGTACGCTGCCAGTTCGGCCCTATACAAGGGGTCATCGTCCGGTTCTGTCGCGATTTCAGTTGGGACTTCTTCATAGTCCTGGGAAACGATCTATCGATTAATAAACAACAAGGCTAAAACGGGATTGACTCACTGCTTCAGGCAACGTGCCGGGAACGGCACCGCTGGCAAGTGTGGCGCGTTCATGCTATGGGTTACAAATCGGTATGAGGGATAATGTGTAATCGAAAGGACAGCGCACATGAGCGTCGAGAAGGGCCAGACTTTCAGAAGTTAGAGGCGCCGCAGATTCATGCGAGTTGGATGTGGCCGCATCGGAAGATGAGCGAGTCGATGGTGTGTTGTCCATGCTAGCTGGGTCTGTGGTGATGTGGAGGACACCGGGATCGCGAGTCCCAGAGCCAGAAGAGGATTTAGATGATGGCTTTGTGTTGGATGAAGAATCTGTTCGATCGGATTCGAGGGTCCCCGACGACGATGTGCGGCGAAAGACCATGTCAACGTGTAGGGATCCGATTGCAAGAAAGTACTGTTCGAAGCGAAGAAAATAGACGGAAAAGCCTGGCGAAATAAGAAAAGGGAGAGGTGAATATATGAAGGGAGAGCCTGTTGAAAGCTCGCAGGACGATGTCGATGGGAATGAAAGATGGTGGTTCAGGACAAGCTGAGTGCTAAGCTTGGAGAACAATGAATGGCCTGCGATCCCCATCAGTGGCAGTGTTACCGCCGGTCGGTTAGCCACGCCTGTTATGTATGTACGTAATTAATAAACGGTGTTTCAGTCACGGTCACCTGATGCTCTGCCGCTTTGTCCATTATTAATTCGCGTCCGCTTGTAGACCAGCCGTATACGCAGTTTTGGTACAATTAAATTTTGTACTTGCCAAATTGACGAAGGTAAGTACTTAGTACTTAGTAAGTAAATTTGTGGTTGAAGCCGTAGTTGATGTCGGATATGTATACGCGTACGCATGCGCTGGGTAAGATGCAGATGTATAGTACTGCGTCGCGCTTGAAGAAGAGTATTGCAATGATACTCTGAGCAGCAGTGGTGGAAGCGTACTGTTGTTGCCCAGAAGGCACTGTTTGTGATTATATCGGCGGCAGTAGTGTCGAAGTCAACTTCGTTGGAGAGAGTGTCGGAATGAACTGCCTCAGTGTCTCTGGGACCAGTTTTTGGGCTTCGCAGTCGCATCGGTGGGCGCGCGCTTCGAGAGCGCGAGTAGATCATACCGCAGATTGCGGACTTGGGCATGTGACTCTTCATCTGTGTCGACGTCGGCTTTAACTTGCGCTTCCTCTGCTTTCACGTAAGTTGCCATCGTTCGTGATTCGGGTGCGCAATTTACTGGTAAGCCATTCCTTCCGGACCTTCTGGTTAAGCCACACAAGTCCGTCAGCGACGAACTCCAGCACGTCTCCTAGTTGGTCAGGCCGCTCCGGAACGTAAGTCACTGACGCTTCCCCACTCTGCGGCTGTTGTGGCGCAAACTTGCGACCTTCCCATTGCTCTTCGCTCTTATTACATCTACTGCTGGTATGTATCGTTACTTGGAAGAACTGTTGAAGGTAACATTTCTGTGCTGGCAGCAGTTACAATTCAGGCCAAGCGACAGATACTATTCAAGCTCAATTTTTGTCGGGGACCTGAAATCAAATATTGAAGGGTCTTCCTACTGCCAGGTAAAATGTTCACTTTTTCTATCAACTCTTGTGTGAGTGTTGAAACGTTGACGTTCATAACAGGGCGACACACCCGTCTCATGGGATGATAAAGTCATCGGTCCTTGTGCATGTCCGACGATTTTCACCCTTGCCGTATTCACTCCAACTCCCATCTCCGTTTCGATGATTTCTCCCCAGATTTTGTCTATTATCATTGATAAGAGATCCACGAACTCCTCCTGCACGTCATCCAATACTGCTTCAAATTGTCCGCTTGGCCGCCCTGTGTGAGTTCCAAGTTTCAGTGGCAATATCGTTCGTTATCGTCACTGCAACACCATGCAAGATGGATCAAACCATATGGCGACGTGCTACTCTGGACTGTCATACTAGCTATCATTGTGGCCCAATATACGTTATTGATATTCCTATGAATCGTCTTAGCCGGCCTGAGGTTCCCGACGGCAGGGCTCAACAGCGCCTTCATTCCGCCAGCTATATAGCGTATAAGATACTCGTGCAGCATTTCAGAATGTTCCCATCCCCTCCCTTCGCAACTTCCAATGGCCCGTGACAAGTTCCCCATCGATGAAGCAGAGATTGTCAGTCTGTGGTTGGAGTCTGTATTCTACGGGTACGTATAGTTTTCACCGGTGCTCCAGCCCATCCTATTCACTTAGACACCCGCAGTACGATACGCACTGATTGCGTCTCTCTGTGTCGCACTGATATGTGGCGACTCCAGGAATATACCTCGTCACGTTTTTCTCGTGCATCCGGGTACTCGTTTGGTCTCCACAGAGGCGCGTCAAGAAGTGGTCCGAGCTCAACAAGCCCATGAGCATCGCCACACTTCTCATGTGCTTATTTGCATCGCTCGATATTGCATTCGGCCTTTGTCACAACCTTGACGCGTTCGTATTCTACGATGGCGATCCTATCAAGGAGCTTGACGACGCGAGCTACTGGGTTAACGTCATGAAGATGGTCGACTACGTTGCCATGGTAAGCCCTGAGCATTTTTTCCTGGTTCTGTCCGTGCACTCAGGTGTCTTGTGCCAGACCTTTATTGGAGATTTGATACTGGTGTACCGATGTTGGACGATCTATGGTCGAACCTATGTATCGACCCTCCTTTGCATCGTCCCTTTTTTGTCTTTACTTGCGGAAACCGGTGAGCACGCGTCCATATGAATTGAAGTGTGCGATTGACACAACAAACCATCTGTGTAGCCTGCGGCATAGTCGCAATCTACTTCGAGGCAAATTTAGGTAGTAACTCAGCGCTCCTCGAGGCGGATAGAGTGACTACGTGGATGATCATATCCATGACAGCTATACCTCTGGCCACAAACGTCGTCGCGACGAGTCAGTTCCATTTCTAAGGACTGACGTGCCTGGGTACTTACATGTTCTCCCAAAACCAGGCCTTATCGTCTACCGATTGTGGTCAGTGCACAGGGAACTCCGCAAGTCGGGTTTCGAGGGTGGCAGCACGTCTGGGCTTGCTATGAAAGTCATCATCGAGTCCGGTGCCATCTACACGTCCAGCATAGTCATCCTGACCGTGCTCTACCTCTGCCACAACAATGGAATGTATCCCGTCTCCGATGCGGTGTGTACTCGTCTGCTGACTCTCCCTTTCCTCAAATGCAGCTTCCGCCTCCTTCGGTCGTGTGCTCACAATTTTTTTTTTCTCAGGTGGTGCAAATTGTCGGGATTACCTTCAACCTTATCATCATACGCGTCGGGCGCGGCACAGCGGTGACGAGATACACGCTGCAGACCCTGACCACGCGCCCATTCCAGGCAAAGCGAGTCGACATTTCGACCACCATGACGCCCGCAGAGATATTACACATGCCGAACATGAACGTTCTTGGCTCACAGTCCTGCATGGATATCACTACCACGACGGATAATGATTCGCCAGAGTCAATATGGAATACCATCGAGATGCGCTTGCAGAAGTCTGATACCCCCGTCTTACCCGCGAGTACCGACTCCGAGTCAAATTTGGGAGACTTGCAGGGGGCTGCAGGACCTTGTCATGAACGCAAATATCCGGATGCGATTTCTGCTGTTTGACCGTGGCATCTTTCTTGCTCTCTTTTATCTGTCATTGTTGTCGTCATTTGTTCTATCCCCTTTTACATACTTCGTCAGCGAAAACAATTTTTAATATCTGGTGCTAGCCTAGCGCCTGTACGTGTTACGACACGATCTCTTTGGATGCATGTATTACCCTATAACATAGCTTCGTACCATAATATTAATAATATGAATCGCGCATGTATCTCGTGCTCGTATTTTAAACTAGTAAAAATATTCTGCTTGTCAAAACCATTACATGTGAAGCCATCTATCGGCAGGCTTGTTCACTTCAACGAAAAAGTAGGTGCACATCGCACATTCTAAAAACTTCGATGTCGTGCAAAGAAACCCAATAATACGGCGCAATCTATCGAAAACGATGTATCCAATGCAAATTAATATGATATGTATTCACGCCAACGAAACTATGTCTGCGACGATGTATTTACAGGGGAAGGTTGCGGAACTGTAGGTATGTATGCAGTTGTGGCTGAAGCCGTAGTTGATATTGGATATGTATACGCGTACGCATGCGCTGGGTAAGATGCAGATGCATAGTGCTGCGTCGCGCTTGGAGAAGAGTATTGCTGAGCAGCAGTGGTGGAAGCGTACTGTTGTTGCCCAGAAGGCACTGTTTGCGATTGTATCGGCCCTGGTGTCTGCGGCGGTAGTGTCGAAGTCGGCTTCGTCGGAGAAAGTGTTGGAATAAACTGCCTGAGCGTCTCTGGGACCAGTTCTTGGGGAAGCTTCGCAATCGCATCGATGGGCGCGCGCTTCGAGAGCGCGAGTAGATTATACCGCAGATTGCGGACTTCGGCATCCTCTTCATCCGTGTCGACGTCGGCTTTTACCTGCGCTTCCTCTGCTTTCACGTCGCCGTCGTTCGTGATCCGGGTGCGCAGTTTATTGGTAGACCATTCCCTCCGGACCTTCTGGTTAAGCCGCACAAGTCCGTCAGCGACGAACTCCAGCACATTTCCTAGTTGGTCAGGTCGCTCCGGAACGTAGGTCGTTGACGATTCCCCACTCTGCGGCGGTTGCGGCGCAAACTTGCGACCTTCCCATTCCTCTTCGCTCTTATACAACTCATCCGCCGCCTTCATGAGCGGCGCCATATCAAGCTTACGCCCGTTTACGAGACGTAAGGCACGTAATGCCTGAGTTACAAACGGATAGACAAGCAAAGACAACGCGGTCTGTACCAATACGGGGTCGCTCGCCACGATAGGATCGTGAACGGTCTTAAGCAACCACGATGCTACAGCCGAATGCGCGGCGGTGATGGTCGAAGGAGGCACCGTCGTAGAGAAGGTAGATAAGGACTGTCCGGACAATAAGGATCCAACGTGGCGCACAAGATGATGGCGGCCTTGCGTGAGCTCGTCCACAACCTGTTCTTCAACCCATTGAGAGACGGGCTTTCCTAGACCGAAGGATGGATGCCGAGGTACATCCTCCGAGGATGCATCTGCGGCATCTGCTTCGTCGAGCGCAGGATCTCGGCGACAGAACTCAGCAAGGCTTCGGACGAAAGCATACCCATCGACGCCACCATACACGACGTCTCGAATATATCTCTCGGCCACGAGCGAGCGCTCTTGGGTAAAATACTCTTTCGGCTCAGGTATGGATTGAAGCGGTACAGGAACGTCCAGCGTTCCCCTAAGTTTAGAGAAGAGAACGTGCTCCTCAGAAGGCTCTGCTACATTCTGTCGACGCATCTCATCTACGAGATCCGCGGACAGAGCTGAAAATGAGCCGAAGTCGGCGGTGTGCAGAGGTCGCGCATAGTTACTGCTCCCTGCATCACCATCTTCGGACCCTGAGTCGTCAGCGATAGCACGATGTCGTGCCGTGCTGCGAACGACGTTCCAGTGCTTCTTGATGGTGGGCTTGTGGTTTTGCGTCTTGTGTGTCCGAGGCAAATGTAAGGATTGAGGAAATGACGATGTAAATGGCTGTGTCGAATTTGCACGGCTGCTTGGGTCGATCGACGATGGATGACCGTGGTCAGCGAGGGGATACAGATGCGACACTTGTGGCCGAGACACTGGAAAGTCGGGCACCAGAGCCGAGAGCACGGAAAACGGATCCTCGACTAGATGAACTTGAGTTGAAGAAACACAAGGAAGGGACTGAGCCACTGACTAGCGGTGTAATCGAGACTGCCGTCGGCACGGTACGGTGGTCCTTCCTTCTCTATACGCATGCGTTCTTTCTTGGTCTTGTAACGCTTATCTACCGAGAACAAAAATGACCGAAAAGCACGATAGGAAAATGGGGCATACCTTTGAGTTTCAAAGCAAGCATCATATTTGCCCAATCCGATTGTGGAGGAAATGCGTCCAGTCCGTCTTTGGCACCTGGCATACGTCCGTACTCATCCAGAGACGTAGTCATGCCTTTTTCCTGCGATTTCTTGTAGGGTCCTCTCGGACCTCTACGCTGCGGGCCATGCTGCGATGTTACTGACGGAGATCGGTCGCCCTGGGGCGATGGTGGTTGCTCTTCAACGACATCCATGGGTGTGCTCTCGTAATCGTTCTCCACGTCGATGTTCCACTCTGTTTCGTACTGAATGACCGTCGGAGCAGCCTTGACCATGTGATCAAGACCCCATGCCTCGATGCGCTCCGCCTCTGCATAGTAGATCGTGCCAGGTGGATTGAACGCCTTCGCGTTCGAGATAACGAGACGAAAGTCGGCCTACGTTACAATGAGTCTGAACCGACGCGCTGAAGATTGAATGTGATGCCAGCGCACCTCAAATTCTCCGAGCGACCGATATTTCCCGCGTTCCACCTTCGTTGTCATCGTACCTAGGTCCATGGGTTGCTTGATCATTTCTACATAACCAGGCACATGTGATGCGTCAACAGGAGCGAGAAAAAAGGCGTAGGCATCTTTCCTGTACATACGTTTAAAAAATAATCAGTCGTATTGTCCAAACATGTCACGCACTTCTTAATGGATTGTATCAACTTTGCAAGAACCTCCTTAAGCGGTTTCAGCTTGGGAGGTCGCGGTGGTCTGTGTGGCTTGGGAGGGGGCTCCGGAGGTCCCTTAGACATATTCCTGGGTGCAATTTTTCCATCTTTCAAAGCTGGCAACTTCAGAACAAGTTTCGGGATTGTGGGTTGAGGAGCAGGATCATGTTCGTTGTTTTCCATGGATCCAATGATATGCACACATCTGCAGACGAATACCGTGGTGCAAAGCAAATACAATGCGTCGTGCACGCGAAGGAGGTTTCCCACAGTCTGGCAGACGAGCAATTTAGGGAGTGGCTATTACGACTCGTTTCGGTTTGATTCGAGTAAACAGTAAGTGTTATACCGCATTCATGTCAGTCGAGGTGTCGGTGATTGAGTCGATCGATCGATCACCGCGCGGTCTCCGTCCTTCGCCGTCTCATCGGCGCTTGCCAGTGACTATTGACCAAGCGTCTAACGCCATCTCCATGCTTTTTTCTTATATTCCAGCTGCTTAACGAACAATCATGATCTCTGTCATGACAACATCCCATGAACCTCAATATCACACGTTTGCGATCCATGATGTCGACGGCAACAACCTCAAGCAAGAGATCGAGGGAACAGAAGGATGTGGTGACCATACGGCCGTAGACGCAGAAAAAATTCAGCAATGATGAAAATATGGAGGATGTCGACGACGGGCTTAATTGCAGCATCTGCCTTCAATCTATTGTCGACCGCACTGTTGTTCAAATCTGCTCTCACGAGTTTTGTTTCGACTGTATCTTGACGTGGACTGGTATGTCATTGATTTCAAAGCCGAATATATATGAAGGAGTCTCATCTGGGGCTCAGAACAGTCGCGGAAATGTCCTTTGTGTAACCAAGCCATAGGGACCTACCTTATCCATAATATCAGGTCGAGATATGACTATCAGAAGCATTATCTCACCCCTCTACGGACATCACCTCCCCCACTTCAGTCTCTACGGAGGCAAGAGGTCATTTTACCTATTCGCAGAAGGCGCAGACGCCAGGAACGCGAGAGTGATACATACTTCGACTCCAGGTCTGAATCCGACCGACTAGAGGCATCTATAGAACACCGGAGACTGATATATAAATACGGGCTTTACGCGAAGGTGATTCATTGGCATTTCTCATTGAAAATATATTCTAACATCGAGTATAGCACGTAGCATCCAATTCTCACACGCGCTATAGACCATATCCGACGCCCGCCCAATTCGCCGCATCTCCTGATCTAATTTCCAAAACTACGATGTTTCTGCGAAGAGAGTTGCGTGTCTGGGTAAATCTGGACGTCGAGGTGTGTGGTTGTTCATTTATGACCTGACCGTCTCAGATGGCACAGTAGACAATTGGCAGTTTCTCACGACATTCATAATATCCATCATGAAAGCCATTGATGTCCGTTCCGAGTCAGCTGTTAAACTGCTCTCTGAGTTTCTGGATATGGACATTCCGACATCCTCGTCACACGGGCGCGCCGCGGAACACTTCTCGCATGGTACGTAAGTTTGTCTGCCCTGTATTACATAAGTTCTTTTTTGACAAGCACTGCTTCAGAGCTATACTGCTATGTGCGTTCCCCATATAAGAATCTCTTTGTGTACGACAGCGTTGTGCAGGTGATGCAAGCCGAAGTAACAATGCTTCACCCGGTGCTTACTTATTCCTATAGTACGACCCTATCCCTGAGAATCACACAGCCGAGAGCAACGGAGATGGACTCGGAGATGGACGTCGCCGATTTAAACGTCGCGACGAAAGTAGAGGACGTACGAACAGGTCATCCCAGGTGTTACCCAGCGCAAGTTTGAGCCCGCATTCTCTCCGATCGCCTACGCATTTCGCCGACGCTGGTCGCATTCCTATTGATGCTGGAGACCACATAGACTCCAGTTTTCAAGCACGCGTATACGTCCGACATACACCGCCTCATAATACCTGCGAACCAGTGGCTGAATGTCATGTGTTTACCGCAGCTAGCAAGACGGCAACCGGAGAGTGTCGTGCAGTCAACGGGGTAGAGGGCAGTTCAGGAAGCATTCCAAATGTTACAAATGGCAATGAAGCAACTACGGCGCATGTCTCCACAAATACGACTACCCCATCAAGGAGTTACGACGACGACGACGCCACAACGTCCGCTGTCTCGAGGCGACCAGGAAATGAGTGCGCTAGCACCTCTGAACGGCGGCGTGTGCGACCCGACAGGCTAAATCTCTCTGCGTCAGTGCGATCGCACCTCTTAGGTTCCTTCAAAATGGCAGTTTCCTCCCGAGACCCGTCTCGAAGTGCTACGTCCCCCCCTAGGACCATTCTAGGTGCCAAGGCAGCCGACGTGGCTTCCAGTGACTCCAGGTACACCGCTGCAAGTGCGTTCTAGTTGTCCCGCCCGTTGAGTGCCGCTTTTGAATTTATCACACAGCGTCGCGACGACTGTCGCTTTTGGAAAGGCTTTCGTAGCTCGAGCAGAACCCGGCCGTCATTCCCTCTATTGATGTCAGTTGCCTCGCGATGTAGAGGACGCGTTGTAATGTAACATACTTACGTTATGACACACCCTTAAGCGCATCTGTTTTTCCGGGATTGCATCGTTCCGTCTCGTTCCGTCCCGTCCGCTAGTTTATTATCTATTATCGTTACCTGTACAACAAGCTTCTTCAAGCGAGTCGGTTCTGAACACAAGAGAACGCGCCGTTGGCTTCTATCGCAGAATTGGTGGACTACGCGAGGGCGGAGATAGTGTTGTCATCAACCGACGATGGTATGAGCAAGGGTTTCGCCTGTGCTCTAAGCTCTAGCTCTAATCCTGGACTGTATGCGCGCATGGGTTACTTCCTGTTGAAGATCATTTTAAAAAAATTGGGATATGGCATGTGTCTCTACGTCCGTCCTCTGTTGCTGCTCCTCTGATCACGCTGAAAATCCAAACTGAATGGCCAAGCGGCAAAGTCTAGCTGCTGCGCCATCGTCCGCTCCTTGTCTCATGTCAACAGTACATGGCGACCATCTCGGCTCCCGGTTGTCAATCTCGCGCGCTCATGGCAACAACATCGCGTAGCGTTGTCCAGGGAGGCCTGTGCGAGACAGCACCATGCTCCTGGAAAGTATGTATCGCGAGAAGTTCTCTTGACTGCCAATCGATAAGGCTAGAAGCCCCGCCACAAGCGGGCCACGAGGATATCGAATGACTATGGACACATCGATATCGGGCACTCTCAAAGAGCGTGACGTGCGGAGCCGCCGTGGCAGCCGGACCTACTTGATCTGCGTATCGATATCTCGTACGTAGTTCTTATTCAGTACGCGAGCTCTGGGTACGTTTGTTTTTACGGAGTCTCGGGGTTTTTTGCGCGTCCTGGAAACAAGACAGGACGCCGACTCTATCATAGAGACGATAGTTAAGACAACGTTCATTATGGCGACATGAATCCAATGCTACGGACCATATATTACAGCAGAGATGACCGTCGATATCTTTGTTGCCATAGGGTTTCAATATATTCTATATAGTATTTATTAACCACTAGAGCCTATACTTACCCAATCCGCGATATCTCGAAGCAAGAACTAAACACCTGGTTAATGAAATGTCGGCAAATCATCTGTGTGTATATGGCCCATGACTTCCCTCTGGCTCAATGAAAATTAGTCTGCTCAGATCGAGCACTTATATACACAAGGAATTCGTACTATTTACGTAGCTTCGGTATGAACACATTCCTGTACATTATAAAGTGACGGATAGTGTAAAAGAAAATCTACAAGTAAATAACGGCGTGTATTGTGTAAAGAGAGGTCTGTCGGAGCGACAGTTGCGAACGACAGTATTATAAGTAAACAATAATGGTATGCAACAAAGGAAAGAGGAAAGAGGGTATGACAAGGTAGCACCAAAGTACTGATGATATAGTAATGAGTGTAAATGATCATAGATGGAACGAAATGGAAACCTTTAATGATGGGATGTAAAACAAAAAGGACACTAATTTACCTGGAATCACATGGAAAATCTCTCGATAAGGATTTCTCAGAATTACGACCTACGTGGGAGAAAGAAGGGGGGAGGAGGAGAAAGAGCGGGAGGGAGTATTAAAAGAGTGTGTAGTTGGGAATTATATCTGATTGTTAATAAGACTTCATGGGATCAATTAAGGAAAGGACTCCGGATGTCACTTTAAAGAATGGGATCCCGCACAGCAAACTTGTTTAATGTATTGCATGAGCCAAGAGTCGTGACAGACGTTGAAATGAGTTAATCATCGTGAATGTTGTTTCGGCTATAGAGCCGACAGACTTATCTGTTTTCGTGGCGTGGATCTGAGGGGTGGGTGGGGGAGTACGGCACGAAGGTACCGCGCACGGGATCATAGCGTCCCGAGCGGCGTGGAGGCGAAGACGGCGATGGTGGCGGTGCTCCCGTTTCACCTTCCCCGCTGAGACCATATTCATCACCTGAGTAGGAATGCGTCGTCAAGAGAGGCGGGATCGGACGATCACGTGCAGAACTCGACTGCGAGCTCGCAAGTGGATCAGGGCGCGGCAACCGGAAAGTCGGCGTATCCCAGCGGGTTCGCGAGGGCACAAGAGGTGGAAGAGTCAGCGACGCTCGGCGAGCTTGTTCCGCATAATCAATCGGTGGCGCCGGTGGCAACGTCGATGAGCTCTCCGGTCCTGGAAAAACTGAGTGCCCGTACGGCGACATCGGCGATCTCAATGGGTCGTAATAAAATTGTGGCTCGTCCCGCAAGACTAATGGGGGAAGCGTTCTCGAGAGGTCTGGCGGAGGCCCTCTGTGTTGTCTTCCCGGTGCCTCGACGGGCCTGAGAGGAGGGGGCACACTGGTTTCTGGATAAGGGCGTGGCCGCGCACGATGGCGAAACGTCGGAGGCCGTGGAGAGGAAGGTAGCGGAGGGTAAGGTGCTTGAACTTCTACACGAGGAAGTGACAGGCCTGACATACCAGGTCCAACCAGTCTCGAACTACTACTATACGGGTCCGGAGGAGGATATCCACTGTAACGCGGCGGGTCGTACCGATGCCCATGCAACGTGAGTGCCTCAGTACTGAGGCCTGCAGAACTCGTTCCGGGGTCCGACAAGCCTGCGTAACCCCGGTCGTCCCGTCGAGACTGAGGCCGACCTTGTTGACGCGGCACTTCTGCTTGTGCACCAGTACGCGGTCGGCGCGCTTTCTGACGCTGGTTCTGTACGAAATTGAGTACTCAGTCGATTTTTAACGTCGCCATGCAGATTACGTACCTGGAACCAAATCTACGAGCGAAAAATGCCGTCATCTTGAGTGGAGGAAAACATCAGATTCATGAAAGAGCACCGACCTGCACTTTCCGAGCGCTAAGCCCAATCGTCCGCCCGACCTCCTCCCTCATCGCCGTCGTGGGGAAACGCGACTGCGATTGATGAGCACCGACTTGGGTTGAGAAATGCAACTGCACATACCTGGGCCAGTAGCGCATGGAGCACGGCTGATTGATGCGGCGTTGTCAGTGTACGAGTCCGCTTCTTCTTGGCAGGCTGTTGCGGTTGTTGCTCTTGCTGCGGAGATGGTTGGGACGGTCCCGCCTGTGGCACCTCTTGTTCTGTGTCTGCCAGCTCTCCCTGAGACTCTGAAGACGGCGTCCTACCACGCGGTCCGGGAGGTGAACCACGTCGCAGGCGCCTGGTACGTAAGGATGATTCAACGGCACTGGGTGGGCTTTGAAGAGGACGTCTTGAATATGGATCGTCCGAGTAAAGCAGCTCGGGAATGGGTGGACGTGAATATGTATACGACGCGCTTGATTGGGTGGGCGGTGCGGATAGCGGATCGGAATATGAATAGGCTGAACGGGACGACGGTCCTGGGTCAGGCGCCGCAGGTGCGACGACTGAAAGCGGAGGAAGTCTGATAGACTGTGACGGGTGCGTGTGTTCAGAAGTGGTAGGAAGTTCGTGGGCAGAGCCAGAAGGTCGTGAAGTAGGCGGAGTTAACTGACGTGAAGGCGTAGGCGGACGAGAATTGGACATCCAGAAGGCGAAATAGGATTAAGCACAAAAAATTAAAGGCCTCACTGGACGCATCTGGGGTCTACGGGAAGGGCGCGTCGTAATGTTGAGAGGACCACAGACCAGTTGAGAACAAGATGAACGAAGGAAAACAGAGGAAGGGACAGGCGCCGGTGCGTTGGGGGTATATTCATAGAGGTATGTAACGCATGCGCACGACGGTCCACTGCAATTTACAATCAGGGTTCAAAGTTGTCTCTTGATATGACAAAACCTAAGCCTCTCGGACTCTTTTCTCAGAAACATGATAGGTCACACTGTTAAACGTCAGGTCGTTATGCGATATAGCCGACAAGTGCTTCCTAGCGACACAGACGAGCGGGCGATCCGGCGGACACAGTTCATCATGTCAACAACTCAGATTGCATGGTTCTAACGCTCGGGACCGACGGACTTCAAAGGGGCTACACGCGACGCGTCGTGTCTTCCCCGCACACGGGTCACGCACCGCGACATGCTCACCATGCTCGGCGTCGAGCGCTACTTGTAAGTCCTGTTATAATTGGAACAAGCTGTCTAACGTGAGCGCGCGTAACCGCGGCGAAAAACATATATAGTCGACGAACCGTGTAACCACAGTCGATTGCCAAACGCCGCAAACAATTTGTCGCGACGTGACCGATCGCGTCACTCCCCATTCAGACCAGCCCGACGAGAAGGGCCTGGGCCCAAAGCGAAAAAATTATGTAAAGCTTGTGCGTCATCATCGATCCCATCATCGCGACTCCGCCCGGCCTTCTCGCCCACCAACGACGGCCGTGTTGCAAAGAAAAAAACTGGAAATCATTGTTGCGGACGAATGGAAATATTATCTGGTGGAAACAGTCGTTATTTATGTAAACCAAATGGGGGAAATTAGTATCTCATAATCCTCCGCGTCACGCTGTGACACGTGCGCCTGACATCTGCCGACTCGGACGCGTCCTTCGGTTCAGGGGCCCTGTTCTATCCTTAAATAAGACTATGTTTGCACAATGAATGGCGAATACAACCCTCCAGCTGGAAAAGCTGCACCTGGCACACCAAACGATGTCAGCAACGACCTATACATCTTCGAGACAAAAATACAAATCATGTAGACTCATGTTTCCACGTAGGATACGTCTGCACGGGGCACAGCTGCCAGCTCATCATGCATTAAGGTTAGAACATAACAAACGAGTGCACCGGAAACTAGAAACTGAATCATGGGAAGCAGACTGAGTGTAGGTGGGGACAAAAACAGCGTGAAAGGCCTCAGGGCGAGACTCCAATGAACCTATATATGGAACTTGGTCCTTGGAACACCGTCCGACAAGGCTACAACTTGAGATGACGGAATCCGCGCGCAAATAAACCTTATAGACCGACCTACTTATCCTTTTTCTCGCGCTCAAGTTCGGAGTTCCGATTCGGCCTCAATAAGACAACTCCCTTAGGTTGAACTACGATCCTGAAAGCTGGGAGCAAGAGAACAAAAAAAGTGAATCGAGACGACACCTTGTGACACGCTTTACTTCATACAGCATCAGACGGACTCCCTGAGTGGCGTTATCTCTGAGCTACCACGGTCCGTTAAGAGTGCGTAGTCTGTGTATTAAAACGTGGTAACAGTCATTAATTATGCTGGATGATCCTTACGGTCCTGGATATTGAAACGAAATGAACTTCATCCGGCAGTGCTCGACGCCAGCCTTGGATGTGCTTACCAGACATGGTCCGGCAAATACGCATATCCCACAGTGGCACGGGGCCCCAAACCTTGCAGTGGCCACAACAACTGGGGTCTTAGCCAAATAAGTAGGCGTGCGTGAATACATCGACAGAACAACGGCCCACGTGAAATCCGGGCACGAGTACACAGATAAAGCCTCGTGCTTCTTTTGGACGGTGAAATTTCTTTTGAGAAATGTCCATTAGATCTTCTTTGCGAAAACCTGAGATCCCATGCCGGCGGCTCGGCTGGATGTTGTGCACCTTAGATAATAGATTTCGCTTTTATCAAAGATGTGAATAATTACAGTACAAGACACTTGTGGGTGTACTTACTGTGACAAAACGACATACTAAACTTTGACGCATACGTAGATATGCCTGAGTCCCCGGGGAACGAAGAAGGCCCAAGGGACAAAGCAGCCTTAAGGGATGCAGAAGGATTGAGCAACGAGGACCCAGATGGCAGAAAATCTATGCAACGACCGTTGTTATCAGACGTCCTGACCCTGACAGGACAGCCTCAGCTGTTCACGCGACAGCGAGACAGACAAACAGCAGTCCAAACCAGGTATCGGATTCCACCAACGCACGGCGGTGATGCCCGCGCCACAAGCAAAAAGCAGCCGGTAGCGCGTCAGTGGACTTTTCGGCAACATGTGCGTAGGTTCTTCTGCGACACGAGGTTGACTTCTACAGCGTGAACATGGATTTTTCCATGACGGCACGAGCGCAGACCTTTCCCACGACGTGAGCGTAGCTTCTGTCGAACGTTGAGCAATTGCAATCGATTTTTTCTGATCGACAAACGGGGAAATTGGTGAAAGGAAAGACAAGACTTGCATGAACGGGAGTCAATTCGGCGAGATAGGCCGTCGTTCCTGCGTTCGCGGGCCTCCAGTCGGAAACGTGTCGAGCTGCTTACCCCAGCGCAGCAACGATGTGCCACGGATCTTTAATTGACCAAACCCACGAACTATGGTAGGAAGTTTGGATAGGCTGCTCCGGTCAATTCAATTATTTCACCGCAAGCAATACATCCCACTGCCACGTACAAACGAACTCGGTGAGTTTCGGGCTGCATCATGAGAAATTTCCGAGCCGTAGGCCGTTGTCCACGGCACGAATTGCTAGATAGGATGTCATGTCAGGACTCAATTGCACCTCGACATTTCTCACGCACGTACCTGCTCGCCCTTTCTCACGGCGCTGATACATCAGAGGCCGACAGGTCAAGCGCACTCTAACTGAAGCTTCGAAGGCGTTCTGGACGGGTAGCTATACGACAACCCTGCCAGCCTGTCAAACAAGCCATGAATTATCAGTCGCATGCTGACCTCGCAATGCCGTCAATGTAAGTAGTTGAAATGGGGGAAAACTGTCTGCCGCGGCGCGGATTAGCAGCCTTGCCTCTTTCAGGTGCGACTGTCCGACGGCCAGATTGTATCGACAACCGGTTGCAATGCGTATAGTCGACAATGTCAGGTGGAGGAACGGTGAGCTATCTAACAGGGCAGATATCCAGTGCGCGCTTACATGGGCACATTGGCTGTCTACTATCTAGGCTGAACGCATCGACGGAGTAAAGCCAGTCGACCTTGGACTTCCGCATTCGCGTCGTATATCCTTCAAAGAGCATCCTATACTGGTAAGTGCATAGAAGTTCACTTGCCATAAACACAGATCTGCACTGATTAATTGAACACGTATAGCTGTTGCTATGCCACTACAACGCAGCGTGTATGGTGGGTCGTCATGCACATCAGTCTAGGACTCCAAGTCATGTACGTCCCTTGCATTAGTACACGACGATGCTTGCATACTGACCAGCGGTCCTTGGTGGAAGACGTGCACGTCAAGACTTCATTTACGTAGAATGAAAGATGTACGACAGCGGGGACTCACTTGGTGCATAATAGACTATTTGAGGGAAACATTATAGATACCTAATCGTCAACGAGCTACGCATAGCCATTTCCTTAGGAAATCAATCGATAATGCAGTTTCATTTGTTGTATGCCTAAAATACAACTTGGACAATATTTAACAGTCCAGGATCAGTTTACATCTCTCCGCATTCTAGTGTGCCATGTTAGCTCGCACGACCTGCAGCGAGAATCGCGCAAAATACCTGTGATCTTGACAACCAGCTTGGGCCGGTTGTTCTGCCCGGTGGGCACATTTTCAATTTTGCGCACGGTGAGCATGCCGTCGATGACTTTGCCAAAAACAACATGCTTGCTGTCGAGGAAGTCACAGGCCGCTGTCGTAATGAAGAACTAGACCAGGGAAATTTTTTAAACAAAGAAAGAACAGGCATGCCGTGTGGTATTCACCTGACAGCCATTGGTGTTGGGACCAGCATTTGCCTGCCATGACCAGATGCCGTTAATCGACGCCACAGAGTATTGTCAAAGCGGGGAAATACCATCGATAAGAGACCGGGCCCTGAATGTTTCACTTGGAAGTTCTCGTCCTATCGATAAGCCACGCGTGAGAGCGGCAGAAAGAGAGCAGTTGCAATGCACGTACGGGAAACCGATCACCATATATAGAAAATGAGCCTGTCCCGTCTCCTTTCAGGAAATCGCCGCCTAACAGCGTTGTTGGAGTTGTTGCATAACTACCATATAAACGACACCTATTACCTTGACACATAAAATTAGGCACCCTTCATGCACGTGTCAGAAAACAGGTAACGTCAAAGTGAACGCAAAATTGTCGTACACTCTAAATCACACTATGAGTGGTATCAAGTAGAGATCAACACACTATCTTACCTGTGAAATGTTGCATTCTTGTATCCTTGTGGCCGTGAGTTGACCCTACAACCCTGTCGTTGAGTCGGCCAGCAAGTACTGTGGAAGTCGCTCGCCTGTATTCCCCTGTGCAAAGCTGTCTGAAATTCTCTGCTGTTCTTGATGTGAGATACAAAATGAGATCACAGGCACGCGTTTTTTTTTTTTTAAGAAAACGTACTTGGGAACAACATCATTGAACAGCTCCATCTTAATTCGGCCAGCTGGTGTCTCGCCGATATTGATGTCCATGAAGACGACAGGACGCTGGTTACCCGATGACATAATTAGATGAACAGGTGGTGCGCGTGAAGAAAAAATGGACGAGAGGAAAAAACAAGGGCAAACAAGCCAATGAGTATAAGCCTAGAATCAGCCGCTGGAAAGAAGCTCAAATCCGTGGGCGGCGATACTTCCATATATGTACTTTATCATGACTCAGCGAAGAAACCGAACACGGCCATCATTTTTATAGCCGATCATTCCTTCAGGCAGTCTGTCAGCACGTTTGACTCAGCTACCCTTGTCATCATCGCCTGTCAATGTGTGGTCGACCGCGTCGCAGTTTCGAGCCATGTTCAATCTCTGACTTTTCTTCCCACTTTCATCTCCGTTTGATTCAATATGAGTTCCCTTGCTTTTCTAGTGACTGAGCTTCAGGTATTTCGTCCAATTTTCCTCTGTCCAAGTCATCGATTGAGTCGCGAAGTCATTAGCCAGCGAAACACGGAGGAAGCATCCGGAAATTCGTGAGGTAGGTACATATTTCCCGCCTTCAAATCTGTTCTACACTCAAGAATATATAAAAAGGCTGCAGAGAAGTCCCTCGCCATCCTACGAGCATCGCCGGAGCAGGCGACCGCCAATCTTGCCTCTGGTAAGTCCACAGTTATCACGGGAGAGAGCTGTTGCATGATGTTTGCATGCAGATGGACCTCAGACCGAAGATCTTCTCCGACCCGTGTTTATGGGATGTGCGACACGAAATGCCAAAGTTGTCGCCATTTCCTTGGGATCGTTACAGCGCCTCATCGGCCTACGAGCCGTGCCACAATCCGCCGTCCCTCTGATCATTCAAACAATGAACGATTCCATTAGTCAGGGCGTCGATATTCAGCTCAGGATTTTACAAACATTGCTGTCGTTAATCACAAATTTCCCTGCAGTACATGGCGAACTTCTGGGCGACGTACGTCACCACGCGCTCCTTCATCTCTGACTACTGAGCAACTATGCAGGCACTTCTTCTGTGCTTCAAGTTACATGAGTCTAAGATTGCTGTAGTGTCTTCAACAGCGGCGGCTACTCTGCGCCAGCTTGTCATGTTTGTCATTGACAAGATGTCTGATGAAGACCGCAGAGAAGATGAGGTTGACACTACCTCTGAAGTGGATCTTCCTAATGGATCACGAAAAGCCATGGGTCCTTCAGCTCACGATGCATTTTGTGTGTTCGAAGACCTATGTCTTCTAGCCAATTTCGAGAAGCCTCATTTCCTCAAGCTTGAATCTTTACACAAGACTTTTGCGCTGGAATTAATTGAAAGTGTTCTTAGCAATTATCATGATGTATTCAGGAAGGTACGGATGGACATGACTGGCAAGTTTGTATCCTGATGTTTTAATAGCATCCCGAGTTCGTACTCCTGCTCCGCCGCCATTTGTGTCCTCTGCTACTCAAGGGCATGTCTGAGCGTCCCATGTTCGCGCTCACGCTTCGCTGTACCCGTGTGGTCTTCATCCTGCTGAAGAAGTTTTCGTTCGAAATCCAAACGGAAGTAGAGGTCTTCCTTATGCTACTCATCAAAATAATTGCAGAAGATACGGAAGTCGGCACAGGCGGGCTACCGGGAGAGCATGTCCCACCGTCCGCTCCTCGCCCGCAGTGGATGAGGGTTTTGGCCATGGAAATAATGCGAGGGTATGCACCGTCTTCTCAACCAATCATGCGCGCCGTATTCCGACTCTTCCCACAGGCTATGCACTGACCCGGAACTCATTCGCAACATCTGGGATAGATATGACGGTCAAGAAGCAGGCTCTAATGTATTTTCTGCTCTGGTCACAACTCTTAACCGCCTCGTCTCTGAGAAGCCCGCTCTCCTGGGAGCTGGCGCACAGATGTCCGGTCTTGGCATTGGTTCAGAAGACAGCGCGTCCACGTATAACCTGACAGACGTGGGCAGCATGGCTGGTATGGTCGCATCTGCAGCTAGTGCGACGGTCTCCGGTGTCGTCAACAGGATGGGTGCGCCGGCTGGTCTCAGTGTCCAATCATCGGCGATGAAACTGCAGTGGTAAGTACACTGCTCAGAAAACTCAGTCGCGCTGCCGTTTTTTATCATTAACAAACAGCATTGACCAACTGGACAAGGCTGATTCGCCGCCTATTCCTGAGTCATACGTGTATCTCCTTGGCGTTCAATGCGTCATTTTGCTTTGCGAAGGATTCGCGTCTTTTACAGGGCCGTTGTACAATTCCATAGTCTTCCAGCGGCCTCGGGCGGCGGGCGAGACCATTGTTCGTGCTCCCCCTGCGCTCAACTTTTCAGCGTTACCTGCGAATGAGCCGTCGACGAAGCAGCTCACGATTGTTCGCGACTGCATTGAGAATGGGTGGCCTGCCCTGCTGGCCGCATTGTCGTTCATCATCTCAACTAACCTCTCGGACGACCTCTTCGCAGATGTTCTCGCGAGTTACCAAGCGATGACCAACGTATCTGGCATGCTGGGACTATTGACCTCACGCGACGCATTCTTCAATAGCCTCGCAAAATTTTCCGTACCGACTCGCGTTGTCACAGCGCTCAACACATACACGGAGTCCGTCACTCCCCGTACACCCGGATTCTCCGAGAATCTGGGGCTTGTATCTCCTCTCCACGCGCCTACTCTCTCTGAGCGCAACATGGCATGTTTGAAGGCGTTTATTGCGTGCTCTATGTTCCTGGCGGGCAGTCTTGGGGACAGTTGGTTCAACATTCTGGAAGTACTGCAGAATGCAGAATTTGTACTATCCTCCAAGGCTGGATTGTCTAGGCGCGGATCGACCAATATTTCCCGGTCCGCCTCTGGATCTTCATCTACCGTAGCCGTGCCAGTGCCTGCAGCGACTGCTAGCAGGCCAGCGGTTCTGAAAGACTTGGACGCCGAGTCGTTGTTTATGGCCATCCAACGTCTGTTTGACGCATCCAAGAACCTTGAAGATTTGGCGTTTCATGACTTCGTGGCAGCGCTTTGCCGTCTTAGTGCGGAGATGGTCAGCATGCAAGGCGAAGGAGATACTCTACTCGAGTTCGGGAGCGTTGAAAACTTCTCGGCTGGATTCTCGCCTAAATCAGATCAGTCTCACAAGCGCAGAGTTAGTACAATCAATATTCCGCGAACGCTGGTGAGTTTCGTCATTATTGGTTGCATCTCAAACCTACCTACCCTCAATTTAGCGTTCAGACGATTTTGGGATAGCCAAGCTGGATCATGTTGCGCTACTGAATATTCATCGGCTAGTCTACAGGTCGACTGATGTCGCTTGGGATGCTATCACAACTCACTTGCTGGCTATCCTCCGCCTTTCGACGGCCCCTCAGTCAATCCGAGTCCAAGCGGCCCAAGTACTTGACAACATACTTGTACGCGTCCCGCGTAACATCACGAGTACCGGCAATTTGCAGGCGAAAGTACAGAGCCGCGTGTTGGATGTTCTCTCCCACCAGGTCATCATGGAACCCGTGGCTTCCAGTTCGCAGACTAGTACCATCGTAGAACTGCGCAGGATGGGTCTTGAAACGCTGCATCAGATCCTCCAGTCGTCTGGACATACCCTCGTCGTGGGATGGGAGACCATCTTCGAGATGTTGGCAAGTGTGTGTAGAGTGCCGCCGCTCGTTCATTCCTCGTCCGGTGATTCCACTGCGATGCTTAGCTCACCACCGCTACGTTCGAAACCTATGTTGTCAGGATTGAGCGTTCCAAGCGAGAAGAGCCAAAATGCGCTTGTGAAGATTGCGTTCCAGTCTCTGACACTCGTATGTGACTCTGTCTCGGCACTGTCACCTGCACACCTACGATTGTGCATCAGCACGCTCGGCCAGTTTGGCCGACAGGCGGACACTAATATCGCTCTGACGGCGGCGGCCAGCCTGCTATGGAGTGTTTCGGACGCGATACAGACGAAGCGGAAGAACGTTCAGGACGAGCCCGAGTATAGTACTCTTTGGATGTTCTTGCTAGTCGAGCTACTAGGGCTCGGCACTGATCCACGTCCTGAGGTACGAGATGGCGCTATCCAGACGCTTTTCCGCACGATGCAGCTGTACGGCGCAACGCTTAGCCTCGAGACATGGGATCAGTGCTTGTGGAAGGTCATTTTCCCTCTTCTGGATGCGCTCACGGCAGAATCACGTGCCCTCGTCACTGGAACAGAAGATGCAGAATCTGCTCAACAGCGCACTGCTTCTGAAGAAGCATGGGATGACTCGAAGACGCTTGCCTTGCACTCACTTTCTTCGATCCTGCATGACTTCCTCGTCCCGAAGGTCGTTCACCTGGACTCGTTCGTGCGCGCGTGGGACACGTTTGTTGACCACATTCAGGATGCAGTGCTGCGCGATAGCCGAACCATAAGTGTACCCGCTCTACGCTGTCTCGAAAGGTCGATTGAGGCGTCCTTGTCTGGCATTGCAGATCTGCGCGAGAGAATCGACTTAATATGGGAGCGTGCGTGGAAAGCCGTTGACGCTATTGGTGCAGCGGTTCTGCGCCGCCTGAATGTCGTGCCATCGGCAGACGCGGCAGTGCAGCAAGGTCCTCATGAGCCTTTTACTCAGGACAGTCTTGTGGCCTTGGTCGACGTTATTCGAAGCACTCGAAAAATAAGTAGAGCGATTAGCAACAGGGAGTGGGACGTCACCCGCCTTAAGCGACTTCTAGCCATTCTCAAAGGTTTGTGCAATTCATTCATTTGAACTTTCTGGCGCTCTTACATGGTTAAACTGCAGGCATGGCGACATATCCTAGTTCACCCGATTTCAGGCCGGATGTTGAAAGTCTGTCACCTCTTCAGGTATGATTTATGGTCCGTGCTTTTTTGCTTCATCACAACTCAACTACTGTGACTATAGTCGGGAGTGATGGACACAATTCTTGAGATTGATTTGAGTGTGCTGGAGGCGGCGTCGCTGATCATGCAGGACCTAGCTGAATTCGCGACACTTGCCTTTCTCGCTGCATTCGACGTGCCGCAGCTTCCTAAGAGCTCGACACCACCGAAGCGTGTGACATATATTGCACTGACCAAACGGACTATGCCCCTTCTGGTTGATCTGTTCCTACAGTTCAAGGACATGCCACAGATTTTTTCCGATGGCACAGTAGAGGCGATTTTATCGGTATTCATAAATTTGCTCTCATGAAACATCTCTTTTAAACGTACACCTAGGCATACTCCATTCCTATGAAGCTGAAGTATGATTGTCCTCCGGCGTCCAAGTTCGGCAAAGATCTTCCTCTATGGAAGACGGCGTCAAACAATTTCTTGCGTGTCGTCAAGGAATGTGGAATGGCTATGGAACGGCACACCGAAGGTGTGCAGAACTTGCCTATTGTTTGAGTGTCGACTCAGCAAATATTCTTTTCGAATATCAGAAATCCCAGGAAGTCGCGTCGAAGGCGTGTGGAGACAGGCGCTCGATGTTTTCCGCGGGGGTATCTTAGCAGACTGGTGTGTCTTTTTGTTTTCATACATCAGGCTTAATTTAGGCTCAATGACTCTCGTCGGACTTGAACACCTCAGTTCCTTCGCTGAAACGTTGTCCCTTGAAGAGCAGGAAGCTGAAGAGAATTTCGACCTTTCCTTGGTCGCAGCGCTTGAAATCGACGTGGTTCCGTATATCGGTGACGTGCGCCTACCAGATGATCTTGTAGCCTCGCTGTCACGAATGCTCCACCGCGCGAGCATGTTGTATAATACTGAAAATGAGACGTCGTCGCCCGTATCCAGCGAATTCGAGAAGATCAATATTCGTGGAGAGATGCGCACTCACAACTTTGAAGACAACGCCGAAGGAAAGACTACGGAGATTGTCCCCGTTCCGCGCGAAAGATTTTCGTACTGGTGTTTTGACTTGCTGTTCCTCATATGTTCAAACATGACGAATGGTAGAAACTTGTCGTTGTCGATCCGAAGTTTTATTGACTCTTCCTTACAGACAGGGAACATTCTAGGCGACGACTGGCAGCGCTAAGCTTGCCGTCACTCTTGAATAGATGCCAAACGACCATGGTGGATTATGTTGCTGACGAGCAATTACGTGGAAATCTGCCATTTCCTCGGTATGTCCATGCTACACATTTCCTGCAGCATGGCTAACACGCGTTTCAGAGTAAGGGAAGAAGAATTGATTTACATTCTTCGTAAGCTTGCATCGCTGAGATTGTGGCCGGGCACGTTGTGGGCAGCACTGTCGGACGAACCGACGAAATATTGCGTGGAGCCCCCAGGCCAGTAACAGAATTTCCTTTGATCTCTTCTGTCCCGCTTATGATTTTTTTTTCTTTTGCATAGAAGTCAACCTTACACACAGCCCGTCGAAGTTGGTTGTTGATGTCGTGCGCCGATCATCGCTGGGTCATTTGTTCCAATTGTACAATGTTCTTTGCGACATATCTTCCATCCCACGGAGGACACCGTTCACTTCCGTAAAAGATAGATCTCTTTCTCCCAGCGCTGCAATCGCACCACAACAGATACCCAGCGATTATGGTGAATTCTTTGCACGACGGCAGGCTGCACCAGCACAGGTGGATGCGCGCGATCTTGCACGTGAGTGTTTGAAGTTAATCGGGAAGGAGATGGGGCTTCCGTCGTAGTTTCATCCATGTTACCTCGCGTCTGAATCTGTGTACCATATATCATGATTAATTGCATTAGATTCATCGAATTTTGGATTTCAACCTTTTGATCAGGAAACATCGAAAGACCAAAACTGGCTGCTCTAACTTGGTTTGGCAATTTAGGGGGTGTCATGTTCGTGGACAATGGTTACCGACATGCTTCCACTGTACTTGTGAGCGTTCAAGCAGCGAGAAATTTAGTGATTGTGGTGCAGTGGGCACACATTGCGGGGGATAGAACCCAATGTATATAGATAAATCCAATGGTCAAAAAGATTAGGATTGCGTTGACATCCTTACATAATTACTTAATTGCTTTTCTGTCAAGTTCCCGCACGAGCCATTCGTATGCGTCTCCACTACAGAATGTGTAATTCCGTTGCCTGACCTCGCTCCCTGGGCTCCTTGCCATTCATGTTTGTTCACAATCAGAGAATAGATATGATTGACCCCGCATTTTGAAAAGAAGTATGTATGATCGGTATACTGTAACGAGAGACAATTTCCGGAACGGAATAAATAGCAAATGGGGGAGATTTGCTGAAAAGACATGCACACACATAGTAGATCACACCCTCACAATTCAAAAAAAATATCCAACGTCCCTTTCACGCGAAAAGCAAACAGGCAGCAACGCCGCCCACCAGAAGACCGAACCCAGCACCGGCACGGGACGCACCACTGCTCTTTGCAAGAGGATTACTGGACGATGAAGATGAGGACGAGTCGGCCGTCGTCGCAACAGTAGCGGTGGTCGCCTTGTCCGTCGTTGCCGAAGCCTCGGCGCTATGCTCCGTCTGTGCAGCCGTCGTCGATTCAGCCACAGTCGTTGCAAGGACGGCAGTAGTCTCCGTCGCGACGCCGCTGGACGATATTTCGGACCCGTAGAGACCCGACGGGTAGAGTGTATCCGTGGCGAGGATGCCGACGTTCGAGCCCAGCGCTGTGCCTGTGGCGACAACGGTGACTGTCAACACGTCGCTGCCTGCAGCGTAGCCCTCGCACTCGTAGGAGAATTCTGTGACCGATGAAAAAAGGTGTTGTGTGAGATAGTTTTGAAGACAAGAAGAGTGGAGGGAAAAGCCGCACCATCGAGGACAGATTGGGCCGCCTCGGCTTCCGCCGCGGTTGGATAGAGTTCGACGATACAGTTCATACATTCCTGGAGGCTTGCGGCGTTGGAGTCGGTGCACAAGCAGGAAAGATCTGTGGTGCAAGAGTACGACGCATCGATGAAGGTGGAGCATTGGCTTTCGCACTGCCAAATTTCCGAATTCCATTAACAACACCGTCGACAGTCTAGAAAAGCGACCGTGTACTCACAGCAGTGGGAATGTCGCTCGAATACGCTTGTCGTGACAGGATATCCCGTACGACAGAGGGAGACGCTAGCGAGGACACTAGACAGATATGTGGGCTCAGTAGGTGAAGCATGAAGGGGCTGAAAGAAAAAAATCACCTAGAGCGAAGAATGCGGAAAAAGCGACGATGTGTGAAAAGGCCATCTTGACAAAGTCAAAGAATGCGTGGGGGAAGGGGTGCAAAGAGAAAAGACAGGATAAGGAACTTGGCCGAGTCGACAAATGCAATCCTGGTTTTGTTCTCCGGGAGGCTTAATTTGATGTCCCATGTGCCTGTTTCTGCCAAGCAGTGCCTTGCGGCTTGATGCATCAATGCATGTCGGGAGGAGTCAGGACAAAAGGTGTGCACAGAGGCCGAATCAGGGCAGGTGAAGACCTATACAGAGATAAATTGAGGTGCATCGGGCATTAAGTGCCGCTTCAGAGTCCAGACAAGCGCCAATGACGGACTGTACGCAGAAACGGAAATCGACAGGAAAACCAAGCTGAAGGGGTACTGTGCGGACTCGAGACGTTTTTTTGAGATCAAATCTGTATAACTATTGTGTGGTTCAATGGCCGACATGATGCCGCGACGGCGTCTTGAGCAAGTGCTGCGCCCGGCTGCCATCGAAGACAAGACTCCGCGAGTAGTTAGCATTCTTATTTTAGCATCTCATATGATGTTCGTACTAGCCCAGACTCGGGTAACTTGAAGTCTTTTTTTCCCTCCATGTCGCATTATTATTATAAACGATGGGTGACCCATAGGTTAGCTCACTCCGATGCGTGGTCGCTGAGCGCGAGTGTTTTTTTTTTTTAATGCCAATCATCTCACAGTACAATTCATATATTTGCTCAACTATATTTTCATTTTGTGATGTTTCGATTGATTGATGAGAGTCTTCTATATACAGCAATGCGTAGCAAACAAATGAGTCATTTGAGCCGGCACCTGCGCTGAATACAATGTTCGACCGACAAAGAGCACCACAGACCACTTCAATTGCATCAAAAGTGGTACCATTCGAAAGCTATCTACTGCCACACCTCAGTTCCAGAGTTTCAGAGCATTCCAAGCATTTTTGCGTTGTCTGCGAGGCAATAAAGTTCTGTGACTGCGAGGGTCCTTATAAACACTGCTTGTACTTGTTTGATTGCGAGGTCAGCCTCTTTAGCCGAAGATTGCTCACTTCGTTCGCAACAAAGCCCGTACAATTTATGCTATGTATATCAAGAGGGCTGCATGTAGGTAGAATCCTTTGAACGTAGTTCTAAGTGTCCCGCCAGTGGTTACCCTGATAAGGAAATCCCCGCACGACAGATGTCAGAGGGGAAGCAGATAGGGGATCATCGATCATCGATCATCAGTAATTCGACTATCCGAAGCACATTGGCACCAGTTACTAACAATGCCAAGCCAAACTAAGAATAGACTGTCAAGCAGTTATTTTTGGAGCATTTGGTTCAATCGGAAAGTGCAATTTACAGACAAAGACTGCCATAAGTAGTACTAATTTCTGTGTGATTTGAACTACCTGCGTGTGTAAAGTAGGTACTTAAGTTACATCTGTTAAAACTTGACACGCGAGGACAGATGTATGCATCTTCTCACATGACCGTGTGACGGCATACTAAGTTGAGTTTGTCTGACTCATTCGGCATAGCGGGGTTCTTGCAATCGCCTCGGGTCGCAATACAGGTACACTCGCAATGCACATTCGTCTATACATACCAATGCCTCATTGGCATACAACGTCGCGTACTTAGAGCTCTCCACTGCTTGACTTCGATATCTCGAACAGCGGGTTCACGAGCATCTGGCAGCTACTGTCACTGCACGTTACGCACCTCGTCGGATTCTGTTTCCTGATTCGGAATCAAAGAGCTCGCGCGACGTCAGACCCTTCCAGACGGGTTGTTCTCATATTCAATGGTCCTGAGCATGATAAGAGCCAGTCATAGGATTCAGCTGGGGTGAATAGAAAAAAAAAAGCAAGCCAGAAACAAATGTCAAGAAGACTGTGGCTGTTGGAATGACAATGTGCCGAACAGGTGTTTTCAAATTCAGGGTCAGTGGCCACAATCCCCGAGACAACCAGCCAGTCAACAACTGCAAGGTTCAGACACATTGTCATTCCAATAGCCACAGTCTTCTTGACATTTGTTTCTGGCTTGCTTTTTTTTTTTGCTCATCCTAGCCCTAGGACTGACTGACCATTGCTGGACTTGTCACTTATTGAATAAGCTCTCGGACTGCTAATTTGCACATCACTTTGCACTCGACAACAACTGCACCCCCATGCCTGTGACACGTTCAAGGCATATTAGGTGTCACGCGACGGCCCCCACCAGTATCAGCTCCGCAGGGCTTGAGCTTGAGCTTGAGTCGGCTGCCTTGAACTCGGACAGCATATCCCATAAACCCAAAAAGGCCCCCAAAGCCAGCAGCTGTCATACGGCATCGAGCCATGTGGCCCGAACACCCCCGCTGTTGGCGATGTCACAGCTACCTTATTCCAAAACTATTTGTGTCGGAGAGCATACGTTGAAAACAACGGAGGTATGGCCGACCTTTTGGTACTGGCTTGTGGAGCGCAAAAAGATTGATGACCGGCGACGCGCCGGGCTTCCACAGGAAGAGTAAGCGTAAATGCAGTTTTGTGCTCAATTCTAGCTTATTCAGTAAATATGTTACACAGGTGGACCGACGACGAGATTTTGCGTAACACCCATTTCTGTAACCCCTACCGCATTCTGGACAAGACCTCCCAATATATCATTACAAACGTGATTGAGAGGGGGTCCCAGGAACCCTCAGAGACACTTTTTAGAATCTTACTGTTCAACACTTTCACATCCATATCCACGTACGAGCTTTTGGAACGCACCTTCGGAACTCCTGCTTGGTCTACCTTTGATTTTCACGACTATGCTGAGGTTCTTGGAGATGCAAGGGCGCGAGGAAAAAGCCTGTATACTGGTCGGTACGTGCGCTCGCTCCTGCCATTGCCGTCGTCGATTCACACGCCGATATGCAGCTTTCAGAAGACCGCGGCTGACTTCGGCAATGCTACGATGTATCTAAACCACCTCGATTTGTTGCAGAGCATGATGGAGTCGGGTCTGCTCCTCATGTGCCAGAACTCGCGATACGCTGTTGAGGTGTACGAGTGGATTGCCGAACACCCGGGTATGGGCCCATTCAGCTCGTACCAGCTCATGCTCAACCTCGCCTATTCATCTCTCCTGCACTTCCACCCGAACGACTTCTGCGTGCCCGGTCCTGGCGCGGAGTCCGGTCTCTCTAAACTCTTCGGGGCGTCGTATCGCAGAGCTAAGCAAGCAGACCGGGAGGCGCCAGTAATGATCATCCGCCACATCGTCGCGCACCAGGCTGAGTATTTCGCGCAGTTCCATCTCGATTTCCCGTACCTCGTGCGCCCTGGTACGGACGGCGATACGATCCAGCTCGATGTATGCGACATCGAGCACGCGTTGTGCGAGGTCGACCGTTTTGCGCGCATCGTCCATCCGGGCGTCATAGGCTCTGCCGCCGCGAAGTCGAAGACATTGCCTTCATTCCGCCCGTCGTATGTCGATGGCATACCGCGGCCGTATATTCTTCCCGTAGCGTGGGCGGATCCGCGTCGCCAGACGCCGTGTTTGCGCCCTGGTTCGGAGGTCCCGGGGATTGTGAAGCGCTATATCGTGGATAGGATCGTGAAGGACAAGATCGATGAGAAGGGAAACAGGCTGTTCCTGGTGCGTTGGCTGCATTACAGTCCGAAAGACGACACCTGGGAGGAGGAGTTGTACTTGCGGGAGGATGGGCTCGGGCAGACCATTGACAATTACCTGAAAAATAAGAAGGTGCACTGCTGATATTTCCCCTCACCTGCTTACATGGACAATCTCTTACTCGATATTCCTTGCTGCGTCGAAGCCATTGATGCTTGATGTACACTCAATATAGTGTACTATTCCGACCGTAGGTTCACGAGGTTTGGACTGTGACGCGGTCCGTCGGGGGTTCATGAGTTCATTGCCTGGTGTGAGCCATGACAGCCATGGATAGGATCAAGTTCACTCAAAGAAATTGTTTTAATGGGTGCTTTGATCCCGTAATCAAACTTTCAAAAAAGGCAATTTCCTATTTAGGTTGGGGACTGCTCAGGACATTGTGTGATGGTGATGAAGGCTGGGTAGGCTCAAATTCATTGGACCAGCATGACTGTGACTGAACCTACTGTCAGAATAGTACAGTACTTAGACCATCTTGATTTTCTCTCGTGTTTGCATCTGAAGTTGTGGGTAGTCTATGTAGTTCAGGGATGATGACCTTCTTGTCGTGAGAGCACGTGACCGCGTCTCAGTGCACTGTGCACGCGTACGGTGCAAAGAAGGTCGTTGCTTTTCATCCGTTTGCAGTGCTCGAGTCGAAAAACTATATATTGCTTCATCTTTTCTCTTCTGGACTTGTCACTCGGTTTCGCATTCAGCAATCAGGATCTCTTCTATCCATAGAGCATATAGCTTGCCAGATCCAGAACCTCACGCGCTCGCACTAGAAGGAAAACAGCGTCGTGTCTGCCTGGACGTATGTGCCTACAATCGAACCCTCGATATATCCTGTTTGAAACGTGTGAGCTGCAGTGAAACCACATACTCTTGACTTTCTCATCAGATCGTAGGATACTCAACAGCTTAGCTATGGCGGCCCGTATAGACGCCCTGAGCGCTGCTAACAACCACCTGAAAGGTCGCAAGCGCTTCAATGCTGATTTGAAAGATCTTTCAGAGCAGCGCGATCTAGTTCTCAATGGATTTCGTCTGATGGAGATTTGCCGTGACGACGACGAAGGCGCCATTGTACTTATGCTCGCAGATGTCATCCACAAACACGCGCTCTCCTTGCACATCATCGTGACTGGTGCGTGTCCCGGTGTTTAATATGTAGTTGCATCATACACATCTGTCTAACTTTATCTTGAAAGATACATCTGACTATCCACGGGAACACAACCTGGTTTCTTATTCGGATGATGCTTTGCCGCCGCGTCTCCTGGAAGTGGTTGAAGGTCTTAATTCAGAGTCGCCACGTCCTCTTGCTGCGATGCTGCTGAAGCTCACTCAGACACTGGCGTCTGCAGTGAAGCCCAAGCCGACGTTCGCAGCACCTGTTGACAGCGACGACTCAGATGTTGCAGTTGAGGACGACGATGAAATCGAGGTGATGTACGACTCTGATGACGATGACCCATCAGCCTATGTCGACGTCGACAGAACCAATGAAAAGATGCTTGGATTTCAGCGGTACATTTCATCCTGTCCTCTTCGACGGGCGACTGATTAACGCGCACCAGGGATTTTATAGACACCGTCGCGACTGGATATATTCCTGGAATCGTGCGCACCAATATATCCGACTTTTGTTTGTCTGTATCCTATCCAGTGGTGCGCCTTGCAGAATTGATTCCGCCACGAGCGCTTATGGCATGGGACCGCCGTCTGTTGCTTCGTTCACAACACATCGTGTTGCTTATTACTGGTTTCCACGAATGCTATCCTGTACTCGAGCCGGACGGCACGTACAGCTACTTTGCGCGACGTGCGTCTGTGAATCTGTCCTTCAAAGTTGGTCTTACGCAGGCGTATAAACCTTCGCGCGAGGGCGTCTTGGACTGTATACGTAACTTTGGGCTTATCCAACCAGATGCATCGGATGAGCTTCGCCAGCGGCAGGCGGAGGCGGAGGCTCGTCGTCAACAGGAAGTTTTATTTGCTGAGGATGAAGAACCTGACCCCGACGCCATGGATGTTGATGATGACAATGCCGTTCAGCCTGAGCTCGAAGATCCTGGCGCGTTTGACAGATTCAGTCTTAGCAGCTCCCTTGAGCCGTTAATGGATAAGGCGTTCCTGAAGTTGGTACAATATCGTCGCAAATACGTTCTCGGATGGGCGGGTGCAGAGTCGCTGCTGTCGATGGTCGAAAAGCTGCAGATGAAGGCTGAGGATGTATACGCCACAAAATCTGATGTTCGTTGTTGAGCCTAATCACCAGCGTTCGTGTCTTACTGCTTTGCAGATGCTTTTTATTGCCGATCAAGAAGAGAGAGCATTGTCAAGGGCACATCGCTTGCCTCATGATCCCCTGGATGGCCTTGGAGCGAATGAGCGAATCAATTTACCGTTGACCGCATTCTGCTACCTCATCAGGCGACTGGCTGTAAGAGAGACATTTTTTACTTTGATGTTCTCTGACATTTTCACAGATTTGCACGAGATACTGTATCGTGTGTCACGATAGGTTGGAGACAGAATTTGAGGCGCTCAAGCCGTATGTGTGCGGAAAGCGGCTATGCTCATATCAATACTATGCGCTGAACCGCGGTCCCTCACTGGAGGTCTGCCTGTTTTGTACAGTGGCTTGACGGTTCATTACTGACTATCGTTTTTCGCAGTATGAGATATCGCACAATCCTTTCGTAGTTGACTTGCTCGTGTCTCTCGCATACACTGCAGCAATCGATCAAGTCCTCTCCCCACTCCCTGTCGGTCTGGGTCTCCGCGTTCCTTTACCCGAGAAGGGCCTGATGCGCTGTCCACCCAGTCAAATGGTCAACGGTGCGTTTGTACCTACATCCGCGCTCAGCACGAGTACAGCTACAACGGAATTCGGTCCTGATGGACTGTGCAACTTCGATACACTCCCCCAGCCACTCATGCGCCTGGCGTTGTTGAACCTTCTGGACAGTTTGCCTTCAATTTCAGATATGGACGAACATTTGCGGGCTCAGATTGGCCCGCATCGTGCAAAGGCACCTCTAACGAAGATGGATCCAAAGATACTGCCTGCGGCGTGGATTTTACTCCGTTGGATCGTTGCCTCCTGCACGTCGCACCTGGAGGAGATCGTTGCCCCAGAGGAGCGGATTCAGAATGTCGACAATAGGTGGCGTCAGTTTCGCTTCACGGTCGGTGCCCCCGACGCAGAGGCCAAGTTTCGTACAGCTCAGGAGCAGGCGAAGGCCGAAAGCGTCAACGCTATGGCATATCCTTCTATATATGCATTCCATGGATCGCCTCTGTGCAATTGGCATTCGGTAAGTCATTGCTAGCGATATGTTGAGATATCTTGGCTTATCGCGATTCATTTGTGTAGATCATTCGAAACGGACTTTGGTTCAGAGAAATAGCCCACGGGCGTGCGTTCGGACACGGTTCGTGATCGATAATACTTTGAAAGGCCGATGTGAATTCGGTTTCTACAGGCGTTTACTTTTCGAAGACGGCAGAGCTGAGTATGCAGAGTTATACGAACGGAAATAGGACGACATGGAAGAAATCCACCGTCGAGCCTCTCGCTTGTGTTGCGCTTACAGAAATTGTCAACCTCCCGGATAAGTTCGTCAGCCAAAACCCTCATTATGTGGTGCAGCATACCGACTGGCTTATGTGGTGTGTGCCAGGATTATAATTCCACGAAATGACTAATGATTCATTACTTCGCGAAGCCGATATCTACTAGTTAATACAGCACAGGCCAAGCCGCCGCTGTCGCCTTCGGACACCCAAAATCTTGTGCCTCTGGTGAAAATCGACCCACAGCACAAGACCTCTATGAAAAGTCATGTTATTGGTATACCGGATCCTTCGTACAAGGTGGACATGTTGCTTGAGGCCCGGAAGCAAGACTACGTAGAGCCCATCAATGACATGGACGATGCGGAGGTATATGGGTTCATTGAAGTTGTGGGGCCGCAGGCCCAGACCGGCACCAGCACCTACAAAGGCAAGGAGGTTGAAATGCTGGAGATAAGTGACGATGAGGAGGATAAGAGGGAGATCATTGTTATCAGCGACGACGAGAGCTCTCCGCAGGCGAAGAAGTCCAAGACCGATAAGAAAGGCAAGGCGGCCGTTCGACCTGTCGACGATTGGAAACATGACCGGGAATGGGTGTCGAAATGTCTGCCTAGTCTGTTGCCACCTCCGGTCGACGCCCAGGCGCGTGCGACTATGGCCGTCCAGCGGGAATTGCGCGCTATGATTCGCGAGCAGGAGTCGGCGTCGAGTTTGCGTGAACTAGGATGGTATCTTCCCCAGGATCTGGTGGAGGACAATCTCTTCCAATGGATCGTTGAAATGCATTCATTTGACCCGGATATACCTCTCGCACAAGACATGAAGACCAAGTCAGTCATACACACTTTCATTTTTTTTTTGCCATTTCCAACATTCAGTGACACAATGCTTAGGAATTTGAACTCGGTTGTCTTTGAAGTGCGTTTCCCTCCAACGTTTCCTCTAGACCCGCCTTTCTTCCGGATTATCTCGCCTCGATTTTTGCCATTCATACAAGGAGGCGGTGGACACATAACAGGAGGTAAAAAAAAAAAACTATAAATTTTTGTCCATACTCACGAATATTGATTACTCAATGAAGGTGGCTCTATCTGTATGGACCTACTGACGGCTTCAGGTGCGTCTACTTGTATTCAAGTGTGTATGATGACTGATATATTTGGTATTCTCCTGCAGGCTGGCTCCCGAGTTACAGGTAATTTATTTTCGTCACTTTGCAGCAGTAAGCGATGTTCTTTTTATTCCTATAGCATTCCTGCGGTGCTTATGCAGATCAAACTTGCGGTCTCCAATTTGGAGCCGAGACCGGCGCGACTAGCATCTAATTGGCAAATGTGCGTGCGTTTATCGGCCCATAGCAACATTCATTTTTTTTTCTGCGTAGACCTTACTCCGTGCGTGAAGCACTGGAAGGATTCAGGCGCGCCGCAAACGCACATAACTGGACGGTAAGTGAAGGAATCTATGGCTTTGTCAGGATTTTTCACATAAACTGTCTCTACAGGTCCCGCCTAACCTTGAGAAATTGCTCATGGCATGAAAACTATCTGGTATAGTTTAAGTGGGTCTGCGGAAAGCTGGAAGTGTTTCGGGATGTTCTTGGATCATACTGCATCATGGATAGAAGAATGGATAGATATTGAACATTGTGGGTACTGGTTAAAATGCGAGATGTTGTACATGACTATACAAATGACCAGGAATCTGGAAATACAAGGCAGAATGTAAAGTAGACCAGAAATATGTGCAATGGAAATATGAAATTTCAAGAGATAATCTCTAGCTTGACAGGAGGCAATTCCCATCCTGCCGGCCCGAAGCGCGGAGTGACCATCATTTGGCCCATGTTGTTCTTGACAGGTTTTGAGAAGGTACAAAGAGTACCTTTGCCAAGGGCAGCAAGCCATGCGGGATTAACGATAGTGACCCCTATGAGGATATAATTATCATGCTCAATAAATATAGGTGTCACACGAACCTTTTAACCACGTACGCGAAGTACGCACGACCTCCTGGAAGACGACATACTCGGGCGGGGAACGACTGGCAAGGAGTGACGTTGGATGGATGTACACGTCCTCCGTGATCCCGAGAGCACGATATGCCACATCTTTACAAGTGGAATGCTTTGCACCACTGGTACTTGTGCTGGACTTGGCGCCGCTCATCCCAGACTCCGCGCGGTCCTTTCTCACAGCCACTTGATCTATGAACCCTGCAGCAAGGAGTTGGCGCAGAACCTTGATCTGAGTCGGCTGATAAGAAGAGACACATGCTCACGGACAAATCATACATACCTGCAAATCGCTTGGAGGTCGAAGCTTGGGCGAGAAGCCCGTGTCAGTGCCGGAGAAATTCACTTGCACGATATGACTGATCTGTGACCTCAGCTTATGGATTTCTTCCATGGCCTGTCGGAATATATGAATGACAAGAAAAATGGTGGCAGGTGAACGGCTAGCACCTTTGGCCTCACGAAGTGGTCTTCACAGAACTTATGTCCACCACCAGCGTATTCATATGCACCGACAACCGACAAAACACGGAACTGGTCACTCGTATATTTACCCAACGATGCATGCATCTGACGAGAAAAAGATCAATTTAAGTCCTAGAGAAAAAAAAAGACCTTACATTCTGCGATTCGAAAAATGCCTTCCGACGTCGGCGTCTTACTTCTTTGGCTTTCACCGCTGCACTGTCAATACGCGGCAACTCTTCGTCGCTGTCCTCCCCATCTTCATTTCCGCCGAGGGCCTCTTCTCGCAGAAATGGGTCGCCCACAGACAGAGCCGCAACGAGCGCAACAATGTAAGGCAGGCATCCGTGCTGGTTGCCACTGACCAGCATGCGCGCAAACCTGGGAGCGAGAGGAAACAATGACATTGTGTATCCTAAGTCCGTGATCGGGCCACCAAGGTCACCGTCTTCGCCGCCTTTGCCGACGGCGCCCATCCAAACAAGACTGCGTTCCGCCACGGCAAGGGCGGGCCGGTTAGGCGGCGTTGGGAACGGGAAGCGTACAACAGCGTCCAGATGAAGTGCTTTCATCTGGAGGACTACACCTGCTAGCGGTGCACGAAGTATTTCTGGAGGAGCATGCGCAGGGAATGTATGCTCGAAAACCGCTGAAGAGTACAATCGGTAACAGTGGCCTGGTCCAGTACGACCAGCACGACCAGCACGCTGGGCGGCAGAAGCCTTCGAGATCCACTGTACCGAGAACGATTGCACCCCTGTCACCAGATCTGTGTGTCTCTGAATTCAAAAGATCAATGGTTCCGATCTCGAACGAAGAGAACAATAAAACCAACCTCCTTCGCACGCCCGCTGTCGACAACATAGCGAATACCAGGAATGGTCAGCGACGTCTCCGCGACGTTGGTTGCGACAATGACGAGCCGTGAGCCTTCAGGTGGCGGCTCGAAGACCTTCATCTGTTGATCCGCAGGAAGAAGGGCATACAAAGGCACGATGTGCATTGGTGCTGGGAGCAGAAATTAGATGTCACATCATATAATCCATGACGACAAAGAAAGGTACCATCAGTCTCTTCCTTGTCGAGTCCCAATTCCGTGTAGAGTTCGCCCTCCATATCACTATCCTCAAGGTCATCGACGCCGGTGTCATCTACATCCAACGCCAGACCGTCATGGCGTTCGTCACTGTCATCGACACGAGCACCTCGATCAGCTGGTTCATCATCCGCAACAGGTTCTAGAGGAGCAGACTGCCCAAGATCAACGTCTTCTGCTTCTACGTCCACTGCAGAAAAGATAGCATCTTGTCATGCTACAATCAAATACGTAGACTTTCGCGACGTACCGTGAGCAGCAGAAACTTTCTGATACGCCTCATCCATGAAGAACGCACTGGCAGACACAGCAGGACGAGTCGCCATGCTCCTCATGGCCGCAGCCCGCTCTCGAGCTTTTTTCCGCGCCTGCAAAGCGCGCGTCCCATAGCGAGCTTCCAGAGCACGACACACTCCGATGATCTCTGCCTGTCCAGTAAGGAACACTAGGACACCGCCGGGTGGAAGGCGTGCATGAATGCGTGCCGTTTTGCGTACTGTAGCCGATACGTAGTCGGTCTCAGTATGACGCGAGAAGTGTACGGTCACGGGATGCTGACGACCCTCTACGGAGAGCACAGGAGGTGGACTCGAAAAGAGTGTGGTGTTCGCTGTAAAGTCAGACACGCGGAGTGTGGCAGACATAATGACAAGGCGAAGGGGCTATCAAAATAGAATAATGAGTAGACGATGGTGAAGAAGAGGTCACGAGGAACGCACTCGTACGCCTTCACGCCCCTCGCGCCACAGCTGTTCGCGCAAGCGTACGACGCGGCTCAGAACGCCAACGAGTATATCCGTATTCAACGTACGCTCATGAGCCTCATCCAACACGATTGCGGAGTATACAGACAGAAGGAAATCACGGGAGAGCTCTCGCAGGAGCACACCATCTGTCATGAACTTGATTACCGTGCCGCACTCAACAGTGCTGTCGTATCGGATCTGATAGGATATACAGGGTTGCGCCTTGTGCCCGGATTCACCAGGGGGTATGGATGGAACTGCGCCGGTAGAAGCAATACTACCACCTTGGGCAAGGCCCATTTCATGGGCAACACGTGCAGCGAGGGCGACGGCCGCGACACGGCGCGGCTGAGTAACACCGATCATACCTGGATTCTCTAAAACAAGGTTCGTCAGTCCGTCAGCATCGGGGCAAGTAGACACCAGACACGAGATAAATACTCACCTCCATCTCGCACGCCAAAGCCTGCCTCATACAGCATCTGGGGAACCTGTGTTGTTTTTCCGCTACCTGTAGGTCCGCAGATCACGACCACAGGGTATAATCGCAGGGCCTGGCGGAGGAAATTAGAGTCTAATCAGATGCGGTTGAATGAAGTTTCATGAAAAAAAAAATTCTCATTCTGTCTTAACCTCTTTCGAGTCGACAACTTATCTTCTCGATTCCAACCCGATATAAAGACTAAAGCGATCCGCGCACTGTAGTAGAGACTCACCTCCACAATTTCCTGTTCCTGTGTCACAACAGGAAGCTCAGCGCGCGCCTCCGCAAGGTCTGCTGGGCGGTGGAGCACAGGTATCACGCCCGGGGTTGACAGAATCTGCGACTTTGAAGTCGAGCCAGTTGTCATCGCCGATGCGCTCGTAGAAAACAGCACAGAAGCGAGGGAGGTGTTAGGGAGTTGCATGTCCGCGCCGAGTGGGCCACGCTTGAGGCCATCAGTGGTCAGTGGCGGGGCGGGTTTTTGTGGTTGAGTCTTGGTGGATATGGACGCAGGCGTTGAGGTTGAAGCAGGCGATTGCAGCGCAGATGTTGGAGCCGAGACGGGCTTTATTGAATCGGTAGTGGGAGTGTTTGTGTCTCGGCTTACGGGTTTGTGTCCGCGTGCAAGAAGAATCTGACGGGCTGCCCAGTCCTTGAAACAGAGTGCGCGCTTTACAGGCACGATCAGTGGAGGCTGGCGGTCTTCGGATTCGTCGAGATCCTCGTTCGTCGAGCCCTCGTCTTCGTCGTCGGCGACACCATCCTCATGGCCGTCTGTGCTGTTGTTGCCACCCGTTCCAGACACAGCATCCTCACAGGACTCGTCCTCTGACGAGTCATCGTCTTCAGACGCCTCTGACATGGGAACCTCTACTTCGGATACTGAATGACGCGACCAACGAAGGGCAATGGACTAAAACCAAAGATTATGAAGCCCCAACACGGACAAACAACAGAGAAAAGGCACCTTTTTTCGACGTTTTTTGATGGCAGGAGCGATGGTGGACCCATCTGGATTTCGTCGCAGTGCGCTGCCTATCGTGGGGGAATCTCTTGTGGAAGGTGCCAACGGAGGTGCTTGGCCCTGTTCGGTCGTTGGCAGTGGTGCTTCAGATCCGTGTCCATTGGCACTCGGGCCACCGCTCCCCCCAACAGCACCATTATATCTGCTCTCATCTACAGACATTTCGTCGTTCGGTACATCGTTGACATCACCGTCGTCGATATAATCAATGCGTCGACGCTTCAGTGCACGACGCATGCCCCTGTCCTCCGTGCGCTCTGCGAGTTCAAGGTGTGACTGTATGCGTGCTGTCCCTAGAGTTGCGGAGGATTGAAGGACATGCGAATCGGGAATCTGGGCCTGCGTCTGCACAAGTCGTTCAAACAACACGCGGCGATTGTCCTTCGTAATCATCTTGTCGATGTACTTTTCCATACGTCGCTTCTTCTGGATCGTCCATTTGGCATCCTTTGGCTGAAGCGTCTCCCTGAGGCGAGCACGCTCCCTTTCCCGTTCTTCTGTGGACTTGTGCGTGACGATTTCTACATTTGTATCAACGCCGCCATCTGTATTACGCGCGCGCGCTTTATGCTTGCGGCCCATGCAGGAACGAATATTTGGAAATAAACAGTAGGAGTCCTGGATGATAGAAGTCTATTCCTCACAGTCCACACATTGAATAAGATGGCGAGCAGAATTGGTGCGGTCGACGTACTTGGATAGAGCACAAATACTTAAGTACCACTGTCGCTCGATCGTTAGGGAGTTTTCAACGGTTTGTGATGAGTCACGATCGGCGACCGTCCGATCCTTTGATGCCCGCGTCGCGGTCAGCTTATTTATTTGTGTCGTGGCATAATTTTCCACCCTCCATCATGAATTATCATCACATCGTGGAACCTCACTTTTGTTATACTGACCTTTATCGGCTTGAGCGTGTCGTACATCAACGCGGATCATCTGGCTCCAGAACGAGTTCCTAACGAAAAGGAAAGCGCGTATGAAGACCACGGGTCCGACGAGGTGGACCAGCTCATCGACGACAACTGCAGCTCAGTTTTCATTCCCATTCTGCTACCAACGTCTCTTGGTCAACTATATCAGCTCTCGTCTGAACCACATACGCCTCAGCTCGCTCCTAACCTACCACAGGGTTGTGTTTCATCTCAGCTAGCTGACAAGCTAGGTCTTTGCTAGGTCTTTGCCGTAGGGAAGAAGAGACCACTTCCACCGTCGCATATTCAACGGCGATTTGCTAAATATACACAGCTATGTACTTAGGTCGCCGTCGGTGAAGGGTCTATGTAGCGGCTAAGCGGGCATGTGCACGACTTTGTCACGTCCGGACATCTGCGGCGGTCTTAGTCTACTACTACTAGTACTGAGGCCTGAGGACGCCCTCGCCATCCTCCTGTTCCTCGTTGAACGCCAGTCACTCCGACACGCATCGACTCCCCGCGCTAGCATTAGTTCACTGCCATCCGTTCTCAAGAACTACTCTGCCAGTCTATCAGAATGTTCAGAACTGAAAACACATGCCATTGTCGAGTAGATTCTGTTGCTTGAACCATGTTGTCTTAGTGCGAGCTACTGTCGACCCCCCTCCCCCCTGCGGCCTGGCCGGCTGAGCAGGTTTACTGCGGTTTTCAAGTCGGTCAGGTCGGTCACGGTATGGCAGCTGGTATGTTCGCGGATGGTTCGTAAAGATGTCTATAAAAACCATCTAAAGCTTGCCGCTGACTCTTTACTTCTGCAGTCCTTTCTCTCCAATTCTCCACTGGATAGGTTGAAGTAGCACACGACATGATCACCTCGGTGCTTGCAAGCGCCGCGACGACTTCATACGACGTCGTTTGCCACAATGCTCTCTCCTTCATAGTTATACTACTGGTGACAGTGCCGCTCGTGCACATTGTTCCATGGGTCATCGACTCGCACAAACTGCGCAGATATCCGGGGCCGTTCCTCGCACAATTCACTGACTTGTGGCTTGGAAAGGTCTCTACAATGGGTCATCGCTCCGAAATTATCTATGGACTTCATCAGAAGTACGGTACGCATATCACCTCTCATCAAACTATCAGTGTCTTCCGACGCTATTTCGCCGCGGAGTCTTTTGTTCGCCCGAACTAACATGTACCCGTAGGTCCCATAGTGCGCATTGCGCCGAACCATGTCTCTATTGCGAGCCCAGAAGCACTACAAACTATCTATGGTCATGGTAGCAGAGCACTGAAGTCCGACTTTTATGATGCGTTCGTATCCATCGGCCGTGATGCACTCACCACCCGTGACAGGGCTGAACACGCCCGCAAACGCAAAATCATCTCTCACACCTTTTCACAGAAGAGCGTCCTTGAATTTGAGCCGCACGTACGTCTCTACGTCGGCCAGCTGCTCGACCGTTGGGATGCCTTATACGACTCTGCTGTGAAGGGCCTCTCCGGAGATGATGGTGAGGGCGGTTGGTTTGGACGTGACGGTCGTCTGTGGTTGGATTGCCTGCCATGTAAGTCATACTGTACTTTCATTTCGGATAATTCGCACATAGTCAACCCTTACTGGCAGGGGCAAACTACCTTGCCTTTGATATTATTGGCGACCTTGCCTTCGGTGCGCCATTTGGCATGGTGCTGGCTGGGCAGGATTCTGCGCCGATACTCAAGAATCAGGAGGAGGCGTTCAGATCGTTCGGATCAGACAAGGAAGTGGAAACCTTACATATCCCCGCAGTCAAAATCCTGAACGGCCGCGGTGAGTATGCGATGTCCATGGGTACATTCCCACCACGGTGGCGCCCGTGGTTGAAGTGCCTTCCATGGTTCAACAAGGGCAAGCGCGATGTCGAAGCACTTACGGGTATTGCAATCTTGGCTGTCGCCAAACGCCTGGCGACATCTACAGACCGTACTGACCTGCTCAGTAAGCTGCAGGCCGGCAAGGACGAAGATGGAAATCCAATGAGTCGCCAGGAGCTCACTGCCGAGGTACTTGCGCTGCTCATCGCTGGCTCGGACACAATCTCAAAGTAAGTTGTCTACGTTACAATGCATTACATCCGCTCATCCCCGTATCGCGACTCCTTACTGATACTCTCTACTACTAATCTCTTCTTCACTCCCATGTAACGCCGTAGCTCCACATGCGCTGTTATCTACTACCTCGCGCGCACACCGTACACTCAGGCGAAGCTGCAAGCCGAGCTCGACGAGAAGCTCGGCGTGGCGGACCAGCGCGTCGTATCGGACGGTGAGTTGAAGGACATGCCGTACCTCGACGCGTGTATCAACGAGGCACTGCGCTTGCACTCGACCTCTTCACTTGGGCTGCCGCGTGTCGTACCAGAGCAAGGCTTGCACATCCTCGACCATGATTTCGTGCCTGGCACAGTGCTTGGCGTTCCCACCTTCTCGATCCATCGCGACGCGTCGGTGTGGGGCGGCGATGTTGAGGTTTACCGCCCTGAGCGTTGGTTCGAGCGTGACCAGGCGGACATTCAGCGCACGTTCAATGCGTTTTCGACGGGTCCGCGGTATGTGGTGACCATTTCCTGTTTTGCCTGACATATTTCGGCTTAGACGAGGATGTAGGGCGTGTGTTGGTCGTAACCTCGCCACCCTTGAGCTGCGCATCATTATCTCGTCTGTCCTGCGCCGCTTCCATTTCGTGCTCGAGGATCCGAATATGATTGTGAGTTGATTTTTCGATGGTTTTGTTCGACGAATGTGTTGCGCATCGCTTTTTTGGTTCCCTCATTTCTGAATGATGTGCTAACTAAAACATGTGTTGATTCAGCTCAAGACCAGTGAGGGATTCTTACGCAAGCCTCTGGGCTGCCGAGTGGGTATTAAACGGCGGGATGTCGTCTGAAGTCCGAGAAACCATCGTCACAAGACTCTCCGCATTTGCATCCCCGCATAATCTCGTTTTGTCTTGTCCCGTCTTGTTCTGATAAATTGTTTTTTGATGAACTGAACAAATGTACCAGTATTTCAGAGCAGACAGTGATATTTTTAATATTTGAGTACGTTTGCATTTCTACTTATCGCTCGCGGCTTGTGTCTGCGAACAGGTGATGGCAGTGAACATGGTGCTGCTCAAGGTGAGTCTGGCTTGTGTTCAAATTTAGCCTCATTTCCGATGGGTAGCTCCAGTACCATCGCAACGTGCTCCAACCACTTTGCCCTATAGTAACTACATGTGTTTTCTAATTTGCTTCCAAACTGCCATTCTGTCATAGAGCCTTATATGCTATCGCACACCATCCAGTGCCTCATAGGGTCGGTGCTGCTCGAAGTTAGTATAGAACATCTGATTAGATGTTGCGAGTGGCTGATGCACGGTGCACAGCTGCTGTTGCCTCGCCAGCGCACGCACTGAAAAGCGAGCGTCGAAATTCAGGTCGCGTGTGCGGGAGTCGAGGAAAATATTGTTCAAGTGCTACAGCTTTCTGCCGACGTACGTATCGTATAACACGAAATATCTCAAAATAGCTTCACATTGTGTATAGGAAATCAAAGCCGCGCAACAGTAGCTCGTCGACATCGATAGGTGCGCGGCGCCGCATAGATCACTTAAATATTATTGTTAGGACCTGTCTACAGAGGGTCACAGTACGTGACTGATGAATCGATGGATCATGATGGGAAATACCGTTTACCCGATGTTGATCGATGCTATGATATTGTCCATCTGTCGTCTCGCGGCTGCCTTCTGTTGTGCTTGAGTACACTTCGAATTCACTTGAGCTCGATGTCGTTACCCACGTGCTCAGGCTTGATAGGCTGGTCGCAATTTGTTCGGCGGCTTATTGAATGTCGTAGCTTTGTAGTAGATCGACGAAAGAAGCAGTTGCGCACCTGTATGCTGTTGCCCCATCGGATGGGTCCGCAGTGCGCAGCAGCAATTCTACTTACCGGATGAGATGATGGCCATGCGTGCAACCATCGAGCGTTCTTCAGTTCCCTCCTTGTCCCTATGGACAAGTTCACCCGTCTGTGGCTTGCTTTCTGGCTCGTTGCTTGGCTCTCCACCTTATCCGTTGCGCGTAAGGTCGACTTAGGGACCCTAGCGTATGTCCCGTCGGGACTGATTGTCGAGACGTACAAGCCCGAACAAGTCTACAACGGCTACCTCGTCTTCTGCCCTGAATATGAGAAGGGAGAAGAGCGAAAGATTCACGGCCCTCGAATATACCACGCCAGCGGCGCTGTCTTCTGGGCCGGCGACGAGTGGCGATCGCGATGTATGAATGCTCAGCGTGAGTCACCTTATGACGATTGGGTCAGTTGGACAGAATGTGGAATAATGTTCGTACGCCAGTCGCTTCGTATAATGATGAAGAGGTCTTGACTTTTTGGTATGACAACGGAGGTACGGCAATCTTTGCATCTCGCTCTATGGATGACTCTTGATTGGGCTTGGCATTCAGGCGATCCCTATGGCGCCATCCTCAATTCTCAATACGACGAAATTGCACAAGTTAAAGCTGTTGGCGGGTACACAGGTACAATCTTTCATTTTAGATCCACTACACTTTATGTTATTGTTCTTGACTGACCTTTGTTTTCGCAGATTTGCACGAGTTCAGGATCGCTCCAGGAAAAAAGACAGCTACTTTGATTCTCATGGAAAACACGCGAGCAGACCTCACGGTTATCAAAGGCAATCGGAACGGCCGAATTTATAGCCCTGTGATGCAAGAAATTGACATCGCGACAAACAAAGTCGTGTGGCAGTGGCACGCCGCCGAGTATCTCAAGGTACGTGTCTTGAGAATATCTTCGTCGCAGAAGTCATTGAAATGCTTTTTTAGTTTGACGCAACGTACCGCAAGTATGACTGGGGTCTCTGGGAATACGCCCATGCCAACGCCTTTTTAAAAGACTCAGATGGCGACTATCTCATCTCATTCCGTACGTGCTTACCTGTCCCGAGTATCTCAGTGCCTTATGAGATGACGCAGGATATTATAACAGCGTCATGAAAATCGACGGAACGACGAAGGGGATCATATGGCAACTCGGTGGCAAGAACTCGGATTTTACATTCAATAATGGCTCTCAGTTTCTCGGGCAGCATGATCCACAGGTGAGACTCTCCTGAGAATTATTCAATACATTTTTTCACCTATCAATTTCAGTGGGTTCCCGGAACGGATTATACCGAGGTGCGCTACGAACTTCACTACTTGTCTTGGGATCTTTTTGTCCGAATGGCAACACCCACCTCCAGATGACAATATTTGACAACGACCACGACGAATGCTCGACGCCCATGAACTGGGGGACCGCGCGGGGTATCTGGATACGACTGGATTATAAGGACATGTCTGTGACACTCGTGCGTGAGTACCTGCCGACGAAACGCGAGCACGCCATCATCGAGGGTGGCGTGCAAGTGCTACCGAACGGCAATGTTCTCGTTGCATATGGTAGCAGCGGGGGCGTTATTGAGTATACGCGTGAGGGCGAGATCGTCTTCGAGGGCTACACGCACCAGGTCTACCGCGCATTCAAGCACCCGAAGATACTATGGCGTGGCACAGGTCTTCCTGACCCAGAGATGCCCGAGGTTGTGGAGGTGCCTGCAAGTGTGAGCATGGTGTTCCAGAGCAGCGACCATACAATATTGTGCGCAGGCTTGACAGCGTTCCTTGGGCTATGCTAGCACAGGATGAAGAGGCTTAGCTTGCGGGTTCTGGCCGGGGTATTATATATATCATATCTATTGTGCGATATAATGATGTCGATCTTGTGGACTTGTACGTGCAGAATGGACTTCTCAATCGAGTGTGTTAAAACTGTGGCATTTCGCCTTAGCAAGTGAATATACCTGGCTGTCTTAATTTATTTGTGTATCTATGTTCGACAATCCCTCAGGCAATAAAATAGGTTGCTCAAATACCAAATAAGTACTACATACAAAAAAAAATATCCAAATTGGGCGGAAAACGTCACGCATATCGCATTGCCACAGATTTCCCTCGGAGTCGTGATCTATGTTCATCTTGCGACCCGGGCTGTCGCGCTCATCGCTGTATCTCATCTCGAAATCTGAGGGATTTGTCTCTAAGACTGCAGCTCGACGAACAAAATCGACAAATGCTAGAATGGCGAAGAAGAAGGCTGTCCCTGAGCACCACCTATCCTTGCCACCACCTCCTGGAGCACAAGACGTCGTCGACACGCACACGCATCTCGCGTCTACATACGCAGCGTATCGATCGAAGTATCCAGATGGATTGTATAAGGACGTGTTCGAGTTTGTGCGTGCTATGTACAAGGATCGAGGCGTGAAGGCGATCGTCGACGTCTGGTGTGAGGCGCCTGTGCAGAAGGTCTGGAAGGAACTTGCAGACTCTGCTTTGGATGAGAAGGATCGTCAGCGGCTGTGGGGAGGCTTAGACTACTGGTTTGTTATGGGTGCGCAACCGTCCACCCTTGTATGAGTGCTCTCAATGACGACGTGCAGGTGTCCATCCGTAAGTGGACGAACACCTATGAGTGGTGTTTCAATGTGTAACAGCAATATTGTTTCCATTGTCAGACATGAAGCAAAGATGTATGATGATGAGATAGAACGTGAGATGTACGTTATCGACTGTCTGATCCATCGCTTCGTTCTCTGAACTCTACTTCTGTAGTTTGCAAGCGATGGAGCATCCACGATGTGTTGGCTGGGGCGAAATGGGGTTGGATTATCACTATGACAATTCACCTCGAGAGACACAGCAAGAAGTGTTTACTAGGCAATTGCGCCACGCCGTGCGATTAGGGAAACCTCTAACGATTCATACGCGTGAGGCGGAAGACGATACAGAACGTATCTTGAAGGCTGAGGTGCCTCAGGATCATAAAGTGAGATGCATCTATTCCTTGGTTGTTCACTCATTATTGTCAACTTATCCTTGACCAGATTCACATACACTGTTTCACCGACTCCCCAGAGTTCGGTCAACGCCTTCTCGAACATTTTCCAAACCTTTATATTGGCATCACAGGTTCGAGAATATCCTTACAACCATCGATCGCACTGCAATCAAGCCCACTCATCGCTTGATAGGTGTCATCACTTTTTCTACGAACAAAGATACTCCCGCGCTTGTCAAACGCATGGGTGGGTCGTCTCCCCTGCGAATTCTACTGGAGACCGATGCGCCCTTCATGGTGCCATCCACAATATACAACTCCCTGTTCACGTTGAAGGGACGGCTTCCCTTGTCACATAGTGCCATGATACCCTGGACCGCGGAATTCGTGGCGAACCTTTTGGGCGGCGAGTGGACTACCGACGCTGTGCTGTCGATAGCCCGTGCGAACGCGCGTAGCACCTACAATGTTTAAATAGCAATTCCCTATGACTCACCCTTCTGCTGTTCAACGCATTGCTGTTCCAATTCCGTAATTTTACCTAAAGCATATACATGCTTACATTTACACGATGGTATACGACATACAACATGTAGTTCAAGGGGTTAGTCAAATACACTCGAAGCATACAATGTCCTGCAGAGAAAATATACAATTATTGGCGACAAAGAGCAGAGCTCTAGAGAGTTGCTAGCCGGCGATGATGGGTGGGAAATGTGGTGGTGGCGATCGCGAGCGGGACAGGATCAGGAACGAAAATGCATCGCGACGTCCTGTGTAAAGATCGTCCTGGCGATGCTAAGCAAGGGAGCACTACGATATCGTCCCCGTTCGGACGACCTTTTGAGGAGAACTTTGATAACTGGTGGAGATGAGTGGGCCAGCCATTAGCAAAAAAAAAAAAAATTAACAAGAAACGTACGTTCGTAATGCCGACGTCTGTGAGTTTCTGCGTTCCATCGTAAGCAGACTTAGATGATCCCTCTGCACCTGAGTATTCCTGAACACGAAAAACAGAAGACCCATATGGTCCAGCCGTCAAATAGACGTTAGAACGAAAAGACGTTACCTGAGCACTTTCTTGTATGCTATACGGTCGTGACTTTATGTCTTCTTTTACTTCAGTTGAAGGCACGTCGAACTAGACACGTCGTCACATAACTATACAACGGATGGCACTAAACCACGTTACCCGGAAATCCATAGATCTCATGTATATCGGATCTATACTTCGTCGGAAGTCGCTCCGTGCGTTCAAACTGTGGGACGCTCCGATAAGCTCGATCGGGACCACTCGCTGGGGACATGTACTCACGACGCCATGACAGAGATAGAAAAGACTACTTTATCATGAGCAGGTGTAAAATGAGAAAAAAAAATAAAGCGCACGTTTGTGGGTAGCAGAGTAGATACCGACACAAAGTAACGAGTTACTGTTGTCGAAGGCATACTGCGATTATTGAGACTTCGGTGTGGATAGTTCTCAGATAAGAACCTACCAGAAAAGTTATTACGACTCCAGTTATTCTGATTATATGGACCATGGTCGCATCAGACAACTCCGAACATTAACGACATCGAATTTGCCCACCCGGTGATGGCGCCGTTAGCTGCTCCAATGTCAATTATAAAAATAAAACGTGTGTGGAAGAAATATACCGACCGACAGTCCATCTCATAAGCGGCCGTAGCAGACCAGAGACGCTGCAAGATATGAGGATGAGCGCCACTTTCAATGGAAAATCAAACCTTGCAGTCACAGTACTACGGCATTTGCGCAAGTAATAGTATAGGCCACTCGCAATAAGCAGATCCGTTGCTGGGTTAACGGCGAGAACAGCCATCATCAACCACGTCCAGTTGCCCCCGAAAATGTTCCAATTTGGGGCAAGATAGACCTCAATCACACACAAAAAGCTTGCCACGCAACGAAAGAGCACCAGGCACCATAGAATCGACGGCAGGATCAAAATTTGTGACAACAAACGTATGCGATACGTTAGATAACCCTACAAGGATGGTGTCATTCTCGTTTTTAACAATTGATCGAATGAAATCAGTTTACCTGGAGAACCGAGTCTGAAAGCACACTAATTATAAGCGACGCTGGGAGAGACCAGGGCGGATTTCCTGTATTTGAATGCCCGTATTGCACGACCGTGAGTATGTAAACGGTATCCGTCAGGAGAACGGTGTGAAGGAGCTCCAAGAGGAAGACCAGCGAGACCTGTGGGCGGGCAATGAGAAATCAGTGCCCACCGGAGAGGTTGGAAATGGGATGACTGACTATGGTCTTCAACAGCCTACTTTCGCCGTTAAATTGTCTCCAATAATTCGCATATTGAAGCGAGAGTGCCCCCAAGAAATACGAAGAAGAAACCAGACCAAACGACAGAGATGCGATCGCTGAGTTAACCATTATCTTGGCAAAGGGAACGACGACGGACGGCCGCAGGGAGGGCGTTCGACTTCTTGTCCGTCGTTTGTCGTTTGTCAACAGATGGAGTGATACCAGCAACTCTCGAGCGAACCTTCATCTTTTCGAGACTCATGTAGATTATATATCCATCAGTCCGTCCGAGTGCGCCCCAAAGACTTCGAGCGCAGTATACACATCTCCATATATGCATATGCTCTCGCAAAGTACCTTCAACACAGGATAGGATACGTACATCTTCAATGCGTCCGCTGCGCATGGAAGTCGAGTGGTAGTCAGGACACCGACCTTATCTTTGTCTCCACCAGAACAACAGCGCTCCATTCAATTGACGACCAATCAAACGCCAGAACGACGGTATGACATGTTACATAGTCGTGTCAAAATCGAGGCGATACTCGCAGTTGCTTCGGAACTTGGCAATGATATGCACATGTAGGACCGTACTCACTCAGTTGAGAGCTACTGCAACTATTAACGAAAAAAGCCCGTCGAAAGGGAGTCGAGACTCACTAAGGTGGAAAGACAACAATAATCGTTAGATAAAATGAGGTAAAAATATGACGTAGATCGTGCCGGAGTAGATACGGTCCAAGGATGCAGCTGCGGGCAAATATGAACATTTCATAAGGATGCCCAATTTATGTTATGCCTCTCCGGGTCTCGCAGAGAGTTGATATCGTATAAGTGACGCATGGTAGGACGACCATGTGGACAATTCCATGGCTGATCCATTGTTCCCATGTGATGCACAACCTATTTCCGAATGATTGGAAACAAGAGCAGGCCAAGGGCGCAATCACTTACGGCAGCCATTTTTGCCTTATTTAAAGCCATGCCAACCATGACACTTTTGCGACAGGCGCGAGAGGCAAACATCGCACGCGCTTTGGAGCATCGTACCATAGGTCGTCCAGGCGCGTAATCGTGCAGGAGGTGCACGAGCTCCTCAAGGTCTGCACCCAAAAAGTGAATTTCACGTCATATAAAATTGTGCAAGCCTAACCTTTCACATCGAAACTGGTGGATTTGCTTACGGGTTGAGCCACCAATTTTAAACGACTTTGTCGGTGGTTGACCGTGACATCGTCGTCATCAACGTCCCCTTCTGGCGAAAATCGATTTTCGCCATTGGAATCACAATCGATGACTTCAACTTCAAAGCCGTTTTGTCTGAGAATGTCAAGATGTTCGAGGGCTACCATCTCATCAGCAGCTGTGAGCTCAAGCGGTAAAGCGCTGGCAACATGAACATTCAGAATAATAATTGATTCCGTGGGAGTACTCACTATAATAATCGCTGCGATTGAATTTTAGTTGAGAGCTGTAAGCTCTCGAAGTTATACTTCTCATCGGCAGCGTGTTGATCAACTATAAAGAGATCATCCGTGCAGCCACTTGATATGGAGGTGCCATCGGCCGAGCTTTCGCTTTGAGTATGTGGAGGCTGGAGGATTTTTTGCCGCCGTATTATAATGAAGCCTTTATTGAATTGGCCAACGATATCCATAGCGGAGAAATCCTCCTTGTCAATGGTACGCGCAAGTGCATCCACCGCTGCCACATCGTCTGTATTGGCGACCCCTGCATCCGAAAGCACATGGAGCGTGGACGAGCTTGCCATGCCAGTGGATTCCAAGCAAGGGCCAGAACGAGATACCCGTCCGCGCCAACACCGTTCAATATGCTCCATATTACACACGACGGTTGTGCTACGAGTGGCCGTTTCGGAACGGCGCTCGATTTCTGCAAGAATGTGTTCATGAGCTGAAGACGGTTGGGAAGAAAAATTCGTCCCATGTGTACCGACGTCCATGCATTCGTCGTCAGAATTGTCGTGCGTTAGGTCAATCGTATCTTCTCCTAAGTGTGCGTGACAGGTATGAGCCTCAGTTGAAGAATCCGATGCAACTTCGTCTTTGTGAGACGCAACGAGATCTCTCTCGTCGTCCTGCAATGTGTCTTCTCCCATTTCAACGTCTCCAGGCACCGGATTCTGCTCATCTGCTGGTTCGTCTTCGGTTGCAACGTCAGACTCATGCGCAGGCTCAGGCAGATCTGGAATTGCATGGACCACCTGGCTCCCCGGGCGCGCAAAATCAGCAAGGCGTTCTCGCAAAGTCGAACGACGCATAGGAGGCTGGGCAGCAGGCAGGGCGGTTGGCGCACCGTTGGCCGACAGTCCCCAATGACTAATTGCTTTCACGGGCTGTGTCGCAGGAATCGATACATCATTATCGTCCGTGCGACGCCTCTTGCGAGGAAGCGAGTCGCGCACGGCGCTTGCATCGCCACCGCGCACAAGCTCGCCTGAACCTGCACGCTTGTCATTACGGGGTGCGGTGCGTTTGCCCCAGGAGACATTGCGGGTATCGACGACAATAACAGAATCGTCATGGTCACTCTCTGCATCCTTGTCTGCAGGAACAGTCGAGGACTTCGTCTTCAGTGAAGGCTGCCGTAATGGTGGCGACCTCGAAACATTCCTTTGCATGGTAGCACGCTCTCCGGCGTGTGACTGGGATGATAATAGAGCCTCAGCGATACTTCCTGCAAGCCTGCGATCACTTGGCACCACCTCTATTGGTGAGTCATCGTTCCCATCTTGAGGCGGAGGACCAAGATGCTCCTGTAAACAGCTGCCGCTAACACTTGGTGTCAGCAGAGCTGCGAGCGTATCTGATTTAGCAACTACTGGTTGTGCTGGTGCCATAGCATGGCTCGACAGCGTTGGCGTCTGAGTTTGAACCACGTCAAGCGTATCATCCACCGACACGCTACTTCTGCGACCGTCGACATGTTTAAGTGCATTGTCGCATCGAGCCATATCACCCGAGGGAACCGAAGAGAGAGTATTTGAGACCTCAGGTGCTCGCTCGCCGCCCTGACAGCCGTGCTCTTCGACTTCGACTTCATCTTCATGATCATCGCCTTCCTCTCTGCCCTCATGTTCTGCATCATTACCACCTTGCTCACCGTTTTCGTCAACAGCGTCCTCCATATCCACATCAAGACCATCCGATGAAACGTCCAAAAGACGCTGCCCAATGGGTGTAGACTTGTTGGACGCAGGAGATTGGGCTGAAATCGAAGGCCCCGAGGGCACCGAATGTCCGATAGAGAGACCGGGCTTGGCCAGTGACGCTGATGGAGTTTGTGTTGTAGGTACAGTATGGCGCCTCTGCACTTGAGAAAAAGCGGGAATTTGCATCTGAGACAGCTTCGGTTGCGTGAAGGCAACATCATATGTCGACCGCGCGGACTCGAAGTGCTTCTCGAGGGCCTCCTTCAAAGCGGTGATGAGGTTCGCCTCGTTATGTACGAAAATCATGCGCTTGTCCGGGCTGACGTTGATGTCGCAGGATTCTGAGTGAGGGATCGAATATTAGCCTTGTGTACGATTGAAAGCGACGGGCGAGATATAAATGTAGGCAAAGGATGAACACAGTCTCGAGAATCGTGGATAGGTACCTGTAGGTAGCATGATATCCATGACAATGAACGGTGCCTGTGTCGCGTTGAAGGCGCGGTATACCTCGTTGACCGCCTTCTGCACCTTCGAGAGGTGACAGGGACGTCCGTTGACATAGAAGAATTGCCGGTCTGTCCCTGTGCGTCCGCATCCGACAGAGAACTTGGACACCAAACCACGTACCGTGACGGACACGACGGAAGGCTGCGATAAACTAATAAACCGTTAGCCCTTAGTCAGACCAAAAAACTTGTGAGCAATCAGCACACTTCTCAATGCGCCGTGCCGCAACCTTGTCACGCTCAACGTCGAAAGACAGGTCCAAATCGATAATGTCGTCGAGAGCCTTAGGGCCCCAGAGTGAAGTGACAGATGAGCGAATGGACGTAACACCCTGCGTACGTAGCTGTGATGAACGTTGTCTATGTTGGAATATTAGCATAAAGGGACATCATCACAAGTCAACAGACACACCCAGACTTGGTCTGATTTGTGACAGTAAGCTTCACCCCCGCCTGCGCGCAGGGCACAAGAGCGTACGCGTTGAGAAGCGCGAGTGCTTTCCCAAATTCACGCTTTGAATTGCGCACAAACTCCTTACGACGCACCGGCAACGGTGCAAAGAGGTTGATGACGACAACAGTCGTGCCACGTTGGCGCGCAGCGTTCTGCTTCTTGCGAATCGCACCGCGCGCATCGAGTTCGAGTAGAATACCGAGTGGTGCTTGCGTTGTTGTAGTGACCGTGACGGATTCGCTCAGGGAACAGAGCGAAGAAAGGGCTTCCCCACGGAAACCGAACGTCCGTACGGTGGCCAAGTCTGCGTAGGACGCAAGCTTGGAGGTGTGATGCTTTGCAGCAAGCCCGTCGAAACTGTCGTTTGCAATGCCAGAGCCATTGTCGACGACTTCGAGCGCATCAATTCCGTAGTTTTTGAAGCGAATCTCTGGAAAGACACGTAAATACAGGCGTATTTTGGGTTGTATACGCTCTAACCTATGGAAGTTGCACCCGCGTCAAGACTGTTCTCCAGTAGTTCTTTGACAGCCGTCTGTAGGTCGATGACAACCTGACCAGATGTGATACGGTGGACAGAAGTTTTGTCGATCGCCTTTATCGACATCAATAAATCTCAAAACAAGGCACAACACGACCAAAGCAGAGCCACCCAGGAGAGAGAGGAGGGTGAGTTGCTACTCGGTCTAAAGTATGTCTCGGAGCTTTGTGTCTCAGCACGAGTCACTGATCTCGATCGATCATTGAAGATGATACATACGACTCGGCGACCAACTTGCAATTGGACTTGCTAGAAATGTCGCTACCTCCCGTTTTATATTATTTTTTCAAACATCCGCTTCCATACGCCAGGACGCTTGCGCTACAGGAAAAAATTCACGAACTACAATTATCAAAACGTTCCACGGACGCTGCTTCCCACAAAGATGTATTCTTACTCCTGCAACACCGGCCTGTCTATACCGCCGGTCGAAGACAGACTGAGGAGTCTGTGCATGGTGAAAGAACGCGCCTTAATTCAATAGGCGCCGATTTTGTTACCACTTTGCGTGGCGGGCAGCTCACTTACCACGGTCCCGGGCAGATCGTCGGTTATCCACTTATCGACCTCGGGCGTTATACACCCGCTATGGGTATCCGAGACTACATCTGCCGTATGCAGAAAGCTTTGAAAATGCACCTCATGGAGCACCACGGCATCTCGACACAATCATCTGAACACACCGGTCTGTTTCTGGATGCGCACACCAAGATCGCGAGCATTGGCGTGCAGGTCCGCCACCGGCTCACTTCGCACGGCTTCTCGATGAACATTACACGCGAACCCAGGGCATGGTTCGACCAGGTGATCGCCTGTGGGCTAGACGACGTGCATGCGGGAAGTGTCGAGTCGGTGCTGGATAGGAGTGTACGGCTGGAGGATGAGATTTCTAGTCTCGTCTCGTGCTTTGAACGACATCTCGAGCGGTACCTACTCCCCATGGTGCCACAGGATGAGGGAGAACTTGGTGATGCGATTATGGCATTGGAGGAAGAGGCGCGCCAGGCCAGCAACTGGCCGAAAGCGCCTTTGTTATAATCTGTCATCGTTTTTATCAAAACCTGTAGCACATCGTCGTGCAATAGCTCTTTGACTTCGGTGTCGACGAAGTTGTCAATGGTGGGTGAGTGTCCGGCGTTATTACAACATCATCTTGGCCGAAGTTGTCACTCAGCTGATCGTTTCGTGTGGAGCTTTTTACTCCAAGATATCCGCCACTGCTACCAAATTTTGTCGGTGCATTGTCGTTGATTCGCATCGTGTCATGCAAATACCGGCAGTCTATCGCCTACAACACAATGATAATACACCACCATGGTACTTTTTACCAAGCTAAACACATCGGCATGGTAATAGCTTTTTCAGAGTTGCAACACCTCGGCATCGATATTTGAACGGCCACTGGCAGCAACGGATTGGTCTTTCTCAGTGTGTAGTCCTTTACTCGTTAAATTTTAAACCTCAAGGTCAGATGCCTCGGGATGCCTCCCGCTGTTCCAATCTGACAGGTTATCTATGACTTGCTTGGCAGCCGGTTTTGGCCTGCTCAAGGTCATATAAGGTCGATACTTTATTTTTGTGCTGTCCAGTCGCCAGCATAATTTACAGTCCTCCTATAAATACTCGCATATGAGCGGACAATAATTCGAGACTTTTTCTCGATAGATTCGCTGATTTCTTTACAAGGCAGTTGGACTTACATTGGATGTACAGGGGTCTACATATTGAACGGGGATTTGCGGGGTCTTGCATGATCCGGCGGCAATCAGCACAAAGCGGAAACAATGACAGCGGCGTTTGTGATGGGCCGCCGGGATTCTGTCCCTGGCCCAGCCCATGGTCTGGCGCTTATCCGGCATGTCGGTATTTCCGAAGTTGCCTACAGTGCCTCCATCTTATTTACCTTCTTCCACTTCCCCACCTTTCCATTTCGTTGCTTCCTCGTCTGTTTCGTCCTTCCGTTCATTTTCCTGATCCCATTTAACATCGTTGTTTTGCTCTGCGCGCCGGTCTGCTTACTGTCCTTCCATCGTGGTTGCTAGTAATCGCAAGCCGGCCTTGTCTGTGTATACTAGTATCCCCGCATTGTTGTAATTCACAGGACCACGAGTTTAGCCCAGCTTTGCATTGCATAGCGATTGTAACACCTCATCTACGCCAGGTTTTCCGCTATGCTTACGTGTGGCGACATGAATGTGTGCTATCCTGTTCAGCATCGTCCGGCAGATCAGCCTACTCGACTGCCATCTGAGGAACAACTTGAGGCCGAGCGTATCTCACGTCAGATCGACCAGGACTTACTAGAGGCAAAGAAGGCTCTCGATAAGAAGAAGCAAGCTGTCAAATTACTTGTTCTGGGTACGTGTCGCTCTAGACGTCGACTCCTTTATGTATATACGGTCCTGTCCCTCATTTGTGATCCCATTTGACCATGCCACACGTTCTGAAGTTTTGTCCTTATTCAATATAATGTGCCGTCATGACGTCCATATTGGTTTCATCTGTATTTGTTTATACATTCCATATCCCTACTCAAGAGCGGAATAACCGAGCTTGACGGACTTGCGTACATAACAGGACAGAGCCAGTCGGGCAAGGTTCGCCTCGATCAGATAGTCAAAATGTCTCTCTGACCTTGTCTCATTCATGTGGGCGTATCTGTACGCTACGCTCCTTACTCTTTCCATCTTGAACGGTGTATTGCTAGACGTCCTTGATTAAGAGTAAGCCCTTCCATTTCCGTTGTTGTCGTTCCTGTCTTCAACTACACGCACAGACTTCCAGCTTGCGTTCACGCCAGCTCAGTTTCACCGAGAGCGCAACGCGTGGAGGTCCGTCATACAGCTCAACGTGATCAGCTCCGTCAAGCACGTACTCGATATCCTAGAGCACCAAGACGACGAGGCGCGGGCAGGTATCACACTCGCGGACATCCGCAGGTATCGCCTCGTGTTGTCGCCTCTCCTTGCCTCAGAGGAGTCGTTGCGCGCCGTTTACGATGCCGGGCTGGGCCACATCTCGTGCTCCGACTTTAGTGTCTATGTGCGTGCGGGGAATGCGTGGAAGGCAACCACTGCCACTGGCGGCATCACTCCGCTAGGCGCCTCTGCGTCTGTCCAGAAACCATACAGCGGCACGGCCAGTTTAGATCTAACAGGTATTGTCTATGCGTCGAAGGAGTACATGACCGAGCTGTGGCAGCGTGCACGCGTGGCTCTTGACTGCGTTGATGAATTCAAGTACGGCACTGATGATGTACCTGGATTGTAAGTTGATCGCCCTTTGATCTGCGGCGAAAGCTGTAAGAGCAATTAACCTAACTGTGAAATGCAGCTTTCTGAATGATGTTGTGCGTATTGCGACGCTGGATTACGAACCTACTGACGGTTAGTTGACGTTTCGTTGTCCTCGATCGCAAATTAACCTGCTTTGCTCAGAGGACATCTTACGAGCACGAATACGCACGCTTGGGGTTGAAGAGCACAGACTAGTGATGGAAAAAGGTGGGTTGCCTTTTTTGGCATACAGCAGCGTCGAATTGGTTAGTAGGAATGGCGTCCGGCTCCGATCTCTACATTACTGACGTGAGCGGTAGCCTGAGCATGGTGGGTTTCTTTTTTTTTCGTGATGAAATCACAGGGATTGACAATGAAATATCAACTTATGCACGTATAGAGACATACCTGGGTCCCTTATTTTTCCGATGGTACGTCATTATTTCGTAAGGAGACTGAACTGATCGTCGTGCTTTCCAGTACAAACTATACTCTTTCTAGCTCCCCTGTCCTTCAATCAAATGTTACCCGAGGATCGCAGAGTAAATAGAGTGGTACGTCTCATCTCCTCGCATTGTTGATCTCATTACGATCCTGATGATTACATTCATCTGTCATTATCCAGGAGGACAGTCTAACATTGTGGAAGCAAATTTGTCAGAATAAATTATTGGCGAATGCAAGTATAATACTCTTCTTTAATAAGGTGCGTATACAAATATTTCTATTTCTGGCCCGCACTGAGACCACGATGTAGCGTGACGTCCTCGAAACCACCTTGAAAGCCGGCGTTCAGGTTAAGACCTACGTGCCGAGCTACGGCGACCACCCAAACGACGTCGTCCATGTAACCAAATGTGAGCAATCCGTCTATTCTTTTCCCTGCGGCGTTCTGTTGTCTTTTTGTCTGCGTCGTTCAATTTCGGCTCTGGCCCAACTTACGTCATGACTGATGCCAATTTGTTACTACCAGACTTCAAGGAGAAATTTCATAAGGCGCTCAAGAAGCTGTCGCCGAAACCACGGACGTTCCTGTGTTATTCGATTTCGGCTATCGTGCGTCTCATCCAGATGACAGTCTCGCAATTTGAAAGATACTCAAGAGCGTTTTCTGACAGGATGCGAGGGCGACGACGGCGATGCTGCGGTCGGGTACGTGTGCTTTTATCGACGCGTGTACGGTGACCGTTGCTGATTCATTTCTCTCTAATTCTGTTTTACACGTGATCTGCCCTTCCTGTCTTCATTCTGCGCATTTCGTACATGGGTTGTTGTTTATGGACGTGTCGTTTCTCCCTTTCCTCAACAGTGCACGAAGCGATTTTGCAGACACAACTGCGCAATATGGATATCATCGGTTAAGGGATCCCTCAGCACAGTTGTCGCTCAAGCCGCCGTCGCTGACAATTTTGTTCCCGTGTATCATAACAAGTCTATCTTCCTTGTCATTTTCTCACTTTTGATTCCGATGCGGACATCCACTTCTTCTTCCCTTCTCATTGTGCTTTTCCCACGTCGCATTTCCTTGTATATATAAGCCACCGTCCCAAACGTATCCCCCTCGACCTCAACACAAGTGCGTTTCTGTGTATGTCTTGCTTCATCCGTACTCTCTATTTTCAACCATTTAAATGGAGCGCTTGTCCGCACCCAGGGAAGACTATTGTACAAGGTCCAATCTTCTCTGCGCGGACAGCCATTCTTGTTCATTCGTCATTATTTATTGAACGTTACAGGATGTATTTCCCCCCGTACAGTGATATCTGTCCCCCCTCTCGCCGATACCTAATCTTCTCTCTCTTTTTCTATACCATCTGCACAAAATACTACCCAGTGTAAACGGAAAGCTGTAGATCGTGCACACTGTTTGCCTCTTGTGATATACATTCAGTAAGCAGCCACAGGTATCATATTCCGAACTCAGGCCAAAAAAGTAGTCGTCGCGCCTTCGCACGAAACTATATGAATTTCCATTGACTACCAAATTAGGCGCCATATTTATCGAGATTGATTCGTTGCCGCGGTCTGGTCCAGGTTTTCCGCATATGATCCAGCCATATTTCCGGTTTTCCGGATGCCATTGTGGCAAATTATACTTTCCGACGTTATCTGTTGTGAGGCACCCGGAATATACGGTCCAAGGCCGGATCCTGAGGCCTGAGGCCTGAGGGCGGGGATTCCCTGACCCCGAATTTTTTTATGTACCAGGTGTCACCCTCAGGGAAGGCCACTGCTGTGATGTTTGGAGACGAGGGGTTTCTTCTCGCAGCCTCATTGAAACAGGGCGGGAAATATGATAAAGATCAAGTATCTTTTCAAAATATTAAGTTCTTTTTTTTTCCTTTTTGAGACTATTTTACTAAAGCTTCTTGAATATGATGAAAATATCGTGATAAAAGTTAAACTATTTCATCCCTACATATTTTATGGAAAAATAAGAAACAAACATATTTTCTACCAAAATGGTTGACAATGCATACATATGGTGCCCGGAACGGTCCAACCCCTTTTTTTCTGAAGGATTCTCCTTCTGGGGCTATTCAGAGTTGTTCCCCCAGGCCACGGAGAGGTGTAGAAATGGAAGAACGACTCCTTCAAATGTACGATCGACACGAGTTAGTTATGGACGTAAGTGATCGACAGGTGGCTCAAAACGGTGTATACACTCTGCCGACGTCTGCGCCTTGAACACACTTGTCCAATGAACGTCGTCGCGTCCAAACGTGTGGGTGATAGCTAGGTCGTCTGCGATACGACGATACGGCGTGCCACGCTCAAGCTAATCATGAATATGCTGGACGAAGCGTTAGCCGGCTCTGAGGGACCGAGGGACGAAGGGTCGTGTGTGGAAAGACGCACTGCCATCCGCATTTGCGAATGCCGAAGTTTGCAGAGGAGTCCGGATGCTGTGGCCCACATATCCTAGTGGTCGATACCGTGCATGGAGTCGTTGGAGCCGGCCTCTCGGCATTGGCTGCGGTGCATCCTTTAAATTTGAACGCAGCAGTCTGCAGCTCCGTTTTCCAGTACAGTGCAGATTCTCAATGGAGTATATGCACAGCCAAAATCCTGGCAGGTGTCAACCAGGGCTGACCGGTCGAAATATGGCTAGCTCACATCCTTACGCATCTGAGCTTCGCCACTCTGTCGCAACGGATCTGGGTATGGACACTAACAAGATTGGAAATTTCAAGAACAGTTTTCCATAGTTTTCCATAACAAAAGTAGGTATGTACTTAAACGTTCATGCAGCGTTCATGCTCTCGGCTAATCGATATCGATGTAGGGCACATCGAATGACGACTGTCTCCGCAACCTCGGCCCCCGTCGAGTTATTATTTTTCAAATCGTCCAGCCATTTCATTTTCGCAAGTACCTCGGTCAACCCACGCCCTTTTCTTCTTCTTGTAGATTTCCTTATGCATTACTTCGTCCCCCATTTCTGAGAAAGGAACCCTTCTCTTGAGCTCACGACCGTTCTCCATGAATTCAACCGACGAACGCGATACCCGTCCCCCGGGAGGCACTTTACGTCCCAACAACGGAACGAAGACGCCTCGCAAGGTCCAGTGGGTCGACGTACCGCATGTCCTCGATGAAAGCGGTCTTGATGTACGCTCGCAAATTTTTGTCTCACTGTATGCGAAGCTCAGTACACACGGCACATCTTACAGCCCGCTCCCTTTGAGACCCTTACCGATGCGCTCCAGCGCCACCAGTCTGGCGATGCCAATGCTAGTACGCCGTCTGGCACCCGTATCCACTACTTTCCACCGCAGCGCCCAGCGTCGGTGACTGCGCCACTCCTCGAGCCGAATCGAGTCTCACACAAGCAAAACTTTTCAACGGCGACGACGAACACCACGTTCTCGTCGGATGACGAGCATTCCATCACTGGCACGGTCACACCCATCCACAACGTCCCAGGTAACTTCATAGACCCGAACGAGAGGTCGGGCCTGCCGGGCCGTGATCTCGATGCATATGCCCGACGTCGCGCCACGCAGGTCGTGCGCTCTCATACGAAGAAACACGGCCACTGGCTCGGCCACTGGGGGCGCTCGAAGAAGGTGAAGAAGCGCGAGGAGCAGACGGCCCCTGCCGCGCAACAGCCATCCGAGGACCTCTTGAGCCGTGACCACGTCACGGAGGATGTCGAGCACAACGCCAACTCGTTTGCCGCACTGCCTGCACCAGGTGGTGTCTTGTCCGCTCTGTTGACGCTGTACGATGACGATCGCACGCTCGCGTCCGGCATGTCGACGCCATATACACCGTTGTCGCATGAGCCCGAGCGGCCGTGGGTCGAACGCAATGGCTCGCAACCGCTACCGAAGGAGAGCGTCTTGGAGCCCGCCCCGGCGCTGGCGACCTCTGAGTTTGCGCCTGCGATCACGGTTCCACCAACAGCGGCATCTGCGCCTGCACCAGCTACCCCTGCAGAGGCGAATGGCAAAGCATCCAGTGGAGGACATAAGTCGAAGGGCTTCAGTTGGGGAATCAAGACGCAGGAACCGCTAAGCGGTGGCAGGGTGTTCAGCAATTTGATCGCCACGACGGGCAACCTGAGCGGTGCCGCGGCGCCTGTGTCCGCCCAGCTGCAGCCAAACATTAAACGACCTGGGTACACGCTGTCGCATTACTCCCTCGAAAGTAACTTGCCAACGATGTCGACGGTTAACGGCAGCAAGCTGCTGAGGCCGGCGATCAAGCGCCATCGTAGCATGCATTCCGATCCCAGTGGTTCGCAGGTCCAATTGCCCGGTTCACCCGGCGGGTCGGAGGCTTCGACTCCAGAAAGTCCTACACCTCCGCAGATGACCCACTCGCGCACCCGTTGGTCTGGCATGCTCAAAGACTTTCCGAGCGCTGGGTCCGTTTTCAACTTGACCAAGATTAATGGTTGGTCTACGCCTGGAGGGGGCAGTGCAACGCCGACGACGGATGGCGGTGACGAGTGGGTCGAGGAGAAGCGCCACGAGAAAAAGCGGCGGCGAAAGAAGGAAGTTTACGTGCGCTCCGAATTTTCTTTACTTTTTTTCTTCTTTGCTGACGGCGTGCAGATCACGCGTCACGTTGCGCAGATCATCCAGCGGCAGGAGTTTATTCTGAAACTGACGCGCGCAATGATGATGTTTGGCGCACCATCGCACCGCTTGGCGGCGCAGATCCAGGCAACAGCGCGTGTCATTGACATACAACTGAACTGCATGTACCTGCCCGATGTTATGCTCATCAGCTTCGACGATGGCGCAACATCGACCAGTTCCATTCGCCTCGTCAAGCAAGGCAGCAGTTTGGACCTCCAGAAATTGCGAGCGGCGTACAAACTCTACTGGAAGGCGAGTGGCTCCATGCAGATCACTGAATTGCGACTCATTTCGGTCCTGCAGGTTATCCACGACAATATCTCTGTGTCAGATGCGTCTGCCGAGCTAGACCAACTGATGATCGCAAAATCGTTCTACAACTACTGGCAGCTCGTTCTCATCGGAGGCCTGTGCTCCTCCGCAATTTGCACTGTCTCCTTCTATGGTAGCTTTATCGACGCTGTCACAGTCTATCCATTGGGTTGCATCCTTGTCGCAATCCAGCTTATAAGCGTGCGGCATGAATTGTATTCCAACATCTTCGAGTGAGTTTTCCCCCTTCTAGGCTGACGTCATATTATTTTTGATGTTGACTATTTCATCCAGAATCACTGTCGCAACGTTGTTCAGTTTCATTAGTGCGGCTCTCTCTGCAACGCATGTTATCTGTTTCGCTGCCGTCGCCTCCAGCGCTGTTGTGCTCATCCTTCCCGTAAGTGCATGCTTCGGGACACCCGTGAGCGATCACTTACTTCTCTGGTTGTCAGGGCTACATCGTTCTGATTGGTGCGCTTGAACTCATGTCCCGAAATATCGTGTCGGGTTCCGTACGCTTGTGCTACGCCATTGTCTACGTGTTGTTCTTGTCGTTTGGGCTGTCGATGGGCGCAGAAGCCTACCAGAAGATCACAGGGCATACGATTGGAACGACGAGCAACTATACTTGCTCTGACAGTGCGTACCTCTGTTTCATTGATGACCAACTCTGTCTTAGCGTGCGTTTTCCTTAGCTCATAACGCAGACGGAGGGTGGTGGCAGCGCGACGTCAGCCCCTATTGGGGTGCGTTCCGTGTTTTTCGTGAGACCCTTTAGCACACTGATCACATATCTAGCCTTCCTCTCGGTCCCGCTATACTCTCTGTCCTTGAGTATGAGACTCATGGCGCCGTACAACGTCAAGGATACGGTATGTCCAGACGATATTCTGTAGTTGTGGTCATACACACTAAGCCTAATATACTAGATCATACTTGTCTTGATCTCGTGCATTGGTTGGGTCACGAACCATTTTACATCCAAGGTCTTCGTGAACCAGAGCGACATCAGCGCAGCGGTCGGTGCATTCGCAGTAGGATTAGTCTCCAACTTATACGCGCGCTTCTTTCACGGCAACGCATTCGTTATCATGGTGTGTGTCTTTGTGACACCCTTCGTGGTCAGGAATCGCTTATCAATACAAAATTCCTCAGATCACGGGCATTATGTTCCAATTGCCTTCTGGCCTGGGCAATGGAGGCATGCTTTTCTTCACGGAGGAGCAGATATCGGGGTCGTCCTCTTCGTATATATCGGGCTTCCAAACGGCCTTGCAGCTGATCTCGGTTTCCATTGGTCTTACGGTCGGTCTCGGAATCAGCCTCTTCCTGGCTCATCCTATCCGTTCGCGGCGTAGAGCGGGCGGAATTTTCAGCTTGTAATGACCGTCAGTTGCCAGCCGCCTGGCTGTTCTGTGGCTGGTTGCTTGCATTCGTCCAGGTTGGCTGAACCTATCTTACCATTGTATTTGATCTTTTCGCATCTCCAATCGGACCTCGCTTGCCGCTATGGCTTACTCATCCCCTTCAAGTTCGAAACCATTAACCTCGTCGGCGCCCTCGATCTGGGTTGCATCCAACTTATCTTTCCTTAAATCTGCATTATAGAGTAAAGTGCAATGTTTTCGCTCTTCCATCTGTCTATTCCATCAAGCCGTCTCCCTCTCTCTATCTCTTCCTGCTCGCTTCCTCTTGTCTACTATCTTATGTTCTGCTGTGCTCCGCTCTAAAGAGCCCAAATATTCATGTCGGCACTCACCTCGTAGGTCACTGGCACATACATACTATCTCCTCTTTATTTTCCCGTCCTGGTGTATACTGTGTAGGCGCATGGCTCCATCCCATTTTCCTTGGTGTATTGTAGTAGTGACGATTCCGATGGACTTCTCCCGCGTAGTAACGACGGCTGGTGTATATACAAGTATGTACATAGTTGCTACCATTGCACGAACGCTTCGCAATAGGTAGTCCAACGTTTGGCACATATAACTAGATTTCTAGCTCGGATATAAACATAGATGCAAATTATACTGACTTTATTATTTCACCGAAAGTACATTTTCACATCTCCATAAATTGCGGAGGTACGTACAGTATATGGTATTGCGAAGATCAACACAGACAGTTCGACTTTTCAGTTGAACGGGCAATCTTGACTTCTCCCCCCATCACTCTTTCTTCTGATTATCCTGCGAAGCATGTCCTATTTCCTTCCCCACCTTCCATCTGGCTGGCACGTCGATGAGGCAATCAAGTCTGAAGACGATCGTGTCGTCGTAATCCGGTTCGGCCATGACTGGGACGAGCAGTGCATGACCATGGACGAGACCCTGTACTCAGTGGCTGAGAAAGTGCAGAACTTCGCCGTCATCTATCTCGTTGACATTACCGCCGTTCCCGACTTCAACAAGGCATGCATCAATCTGTCTCATCTCCTTGTCCTTCCGTGATGAAGTAACCTTGTGTTGCGTCTCGGCTTTGCTTTGCCACCAGATGTATGAGTTGTACGATCCCTGCACAGTCATGTTCTTTTATCGGTGCGTTTCCATCTCACCGTTCAACTTGTATGAATACATGTAACGTCCGACTGAGCCTTTGTATATCATCAGGAACAAGCATATCATGATAGATTTGGGTACAGGTAACAACAACAAGATGTACGCGTCCAACTCGCTCTCCTTCTTCGTACTTGACGTTTGCTGATCTTGCCTCAATCGCATCTTTCTCGATTATCTAGCAATTGGGCGATGGATAATAAGCAGGAGGTACGACACGGTCATGTTCTGCTCTGTTCTCGAGATGCTCACGCTTACCCACTGTAGTTGATCGACATCATCGAGACTGTTTATCGAGGTGCCTCCAAGGGCCGTGGTCTGGTAGTGTCGCCGAAGGGTAAAACGTTCTCCGTCGATATTCTGATGTTTCTTCTGACCCCCACTCCTTCATAGATTATTCCACCCGCTACCGGTATTAATTCACATTTCTGGCGCCGGACTTTCGAGATGTCCTCAGCATTCGGCAAATCTCACTGAATGGCATGTCACTTCGTCTTCTCTACATCTTTGTAACTGAGTTGTTTTCATTACTTCGCATGAAATCCTACCAGTTCATATCCATCGAGTGCTTAACAGCTTTGCAACTTACTGGCCGTTCGCTAATGCAGGTGACGACGACTTCCACAAGAGCTTTGCACGTTCACAGCATGCACCTTACTTGGGGCATCATCAATATGTATCAAGCATGAGTTCTAAATGTCGTCGACCTCTACTGGTATTTGATCTGCCTTGCACGTTGCTCAACTAAATCATGGTCACGTACGAGATAAAAGCTATCTATGCCAGTCGCGAGAACATATATATACATTTTTTTGGGCGGAGCGTATAATACAGAAATATCGCTAATAATATCAGCAATAAAGCGAGGATTTCCAACAAAGGATTTTTCGCGGTCACCAGTAAGAAAAGACAGATCCAACGTCACGTCGTGAATATATATACTTTTACATATGGCAAAGTCTCCAAATGTGCCTATTTCGCCACGTACGCTTGAGTCGCAGAGCAAATCCGTATCCAAAATGCGATAGATGAAGTTACAGCAACAAGCGAATGATGAGAGAACTAGATAGCTTTAGAAAAACAAGGACGATATTGGACCACACATAAAGCATGGAGGGAGGGTACTCCAAAGTCCAGTCGGCGATACGGCACATATCATCCCGAGTGCCATCATACGAGGCCCTGTACAAGCAGAGACTCTAACCTGCAAAACTCGGGCACAATCGCAGCGTAGCACATGAACGCGTCGAGGTCCGGCTCCGCAACTTTGCATAAACCCACCTGTGCTTCCGCATCGCCTGTCGGCAGCGCAGTCACGGGTGTCAACGGCGTCGGCGCGGTACCCGTCGGCGTTGTCGGGCTCAAAGCGCTCATGTCGGGAGTCGTGAACGCCGTCGATGGCGCAAGCGTGCTGCTCGAGCTCATCGTATCCGCTGTTGATGCCGTCTGCGTCCGCACCCGCACCAACGGTGGCTGCGACGGCGTGACGGCCGGCGTCGCGCTGTTTCCTGCAAACGTGCCGGTGTATGCACTGTTTACGCTGCCGTAACTCGACAACCGTCGTGACCCCGCGAGGTCGCCAACCTCCTCTTCCTCTTCTTCCACGAACACGGTGTTGCCGAGACCAGAACCACGCGAGATAGTGCCAAATGGCGTGCTCGCACCGCTCGCACTGCCACTGGTGGCTCCCGGATTCTTTGACAGAAGACCACCAATATTCGTCTTGAGTGGCGTATTGCCGCTGACGACCCAACGCTTGCCAAGCAGGCGCTTCATTTCCTCCTCGTATCCCATCGCTCCGCTTCCACTGTGCTGATTTTGACGCCCCCACACCCAGCGGCAGTGGTATGCCACACCCAATGATGCGCGTGATGGAAAACCTTGCACGGGGGTATTGCGGTGGGGCACAATCTGCGCCGAATCGACTTGCGTGGCTGGCACATAGACGGGGGCATTGAAGACGTCACCCAGTAAATTTGAGACGCTAGGGAAATTAGCGGCCGCTCCGGTAGCAATAATGCGGTTGGGCAGAACTGTATGGTCGTATGGGTCAAACGAAATCCCGAGGCTGGGCGACACGGCAGGCTTCGGCGAGGATGGCGGTGGTGTAGGCCCCACAGCCGATTTTTTGGGTCCTAGGACACCAGTGGATAATATCTGCGCCCATCGTACGCGTAACGATAACATTTGACTTTCAATGAGACAGCGCGGGTTGGCGCGCAGATCGCGGAATTCAGTGACTTTAATTCCTGTCTCGAATCTGTAGATTCCTTTGACGTGGTTTTGAGGATGGTCATCACCCTGCAATTGCCAGAAGCTGAAGAGTTTGTCGTCCAATCTGGCGAGAAAGAAATGGGTAAAAATATCAGTGAGCAAGATGGTGAGACGCACCCTATTGAACCTCCCGGCGGAACGATAGCCACCAATCGATCAAATGCGCTCCAACTCTTTGTATACATGTCGCGAACTAATGCACGCGGTACGTCGCCGTTACTAATTTATGGAATAAGCAGTAAATCGCGCATCTGAGGAGAATACCACGCACCGGCAGGTTAAAACCGCCACGTATTTTCTCTTTTCGCCAGGCTCCTGTGCCGGGTGTGGGAACATGTGATAAAAATGCGACGGAATGAAATTTTGTGCAGCTGTCATCATAACATCCATGGGACCAAATGATATGAATAGATCTGAAGGTGAAAGACACAACGACAAGTACGACGCCATGTACTCCGACATGAAAGACGTTACAATGGCCGCTGGATGTATGCATGAACAAAGTGTGCAAATGCTGCCAATGAAGCTGACCTGGATCGAAGCCAAACCGCTCGACGAGGTATCTGGACACATAGCCTACAGGGCGGCCACCGCCCGATGTATCCACTTCCCCGAGCCACCCGTGTGCGCGACGGCCCTCCTCCGGGCTACCGCCCACGATATTGAGCACCGTCTCGTCCCAGGACCCCTGCCCGCCGACCGCAATCGGATTTGCACCATGGATCCACATGCCCGTCGCACACGCGTCTGCTTCGCATATCGACATCCACTTACCACAGATAAGGCTTCCAAGAAACGTCGCTGCTAGCTGCACGCGGCCTGTCCGCGCCCACACTTCCTGCGGCCAGGTCTCGCGCACGCGCAGCATTTGCGACGCGATCAGTGATGAATGCGCCGGCGATCCGACGCGCAAGGCCATACGCTCTGGCCCGCCCATAAGACGTTCGATCTCCAGCGCGTGGGGCTGAGCGGACGTGTCCTGCGCGACGGGAGCATTCGGCAACGAGAACGAACTGGCATTGAAGTGAATGTGGAGAGGCTGGCCTGGGTCAAGAGATGCGAGCGACGGCACGGGTGTCGATTTCCACCAGACCAGAGCATGTTGTGAAGCACCGCCAATAGCCTTTATTCGTGATACGTCTAACGCTCGACTGAGTTTAGTGAGCAGAACGTCTGCAAATGCATGTAATCAGCAAATACTTTCAGTATTGACTGATAACGATCATCCGGAATCTTCTACACGCCGGCTCCTTATCGTCAAGGGCTCGCCGACAACACGAAGCAAGCTGAGTGAGTAACCGAAAAAGGTAGAAAGAATCTTGGATGAGCATTTTTCTCGACGGGTTCCACCGACAGTGTCATATCAGGTATGGCAGAATGCGCCTCCAGCGACATTTTCGAGACGCTGCTGTCATCTCTCTGCTTACACAGATACACAGATGAGAAACACGTGCGTGTCAGCGGAAACGATTGAGGAAAATGCTTATTCAAAGAAAAAAAATTGCTGGACACGCGGAAGCTTGCTCCAAGTGCACAACTACGAATGCCGATTAAATTCGACATACAAATCCACTTCCGGCGTAGGCATTGAGAAAGAACATCTGAATGCACGAACCTAGTCCTTTGACCCACATCTCGACTGGCGTTGTATACGCGTCTCCTGGGGTCGTAAATATGCCACCCTGAGTTCTATGAGCAAACACCACGTGAAAGCGCGTGCCCGGATTGAAAAAAAAAAACGAAGAATACGGATACGGGAAGGTCGCAGACACGTGTAATGAATCAGCGACACGGAGAAGAGGAATGAGGATAGACTGACTGATAACCCGACACTTCAGTATCAAAGTCGACGGACTCGACATGCACCAAGTCTAAACTCTCGTCGACAAGGCATGCTCTGAGCTGGTCGACAGCAAGCTCCAGTCCCATGAAGAGCGCAGAGCCGGACTTGGGAGGCATTTTTGGAGAGAATTACGACCGCAAATGCAGGCGGTGGTATCCTGAGACGTGGTATCTTGGTGCGTGGTATCTTGAAGCACGAAAAGAGGATTGAACGAAAAGAACGCGATCAATGAAGTGGACAGAAGGAGCGAGAGTTTGGCCTGGGTCAGCTCGGGACGATCGCTTGATCTAAACAAAAGAGACCGGGGTACTTATCGAGCAGAAAAAGTCGGGAGCAGGATGCGAGCCTGCGGCCACGCGAGAGACCACAAAAGCCGTGTGCACAAAAATCGTTTAGCGAACAGGAAAACTCGAGAACACGGAAGCAGGATGGCCCTGCGCTCGACGGTGTTGGAACTACAGGAAGCATCAACGGATTATGTAAGCATCTATCAACCGCGATCGTGGACTGATCGCCGCCGATCATCAACGGACGTGCCCGCCAACCTGTTGTTTCTTGCGCTGCACACGCTGGCTCACACACACATTTTTATGTATGCAATGACAAGGTAACAAATTCACCAAAAGATTATTGACCCGTCTGAAGCGACGTTTTTCTGCTCGAAAAACCATAATAAATATCTCTGGTCATTAACACATATAGTAATAAATTGTCTGAAAAGACGGAAGGGTATATATACAAGCGCTCAGCAATCCATCTTCCACATCGGCGGGAGCCGATGTAGAAAGTAGAAAGTAGAAAACAGCCGAACACGGCTTGTAAATAGTATGCACAGCATATAATGGCCAACAACTGGAAAAATATATATATAGAATCAAATTCAGAGATGACGACCGCAATGTAAAGACAGTAGCACCAGGGTACAACCAGCTCGGCAGCACCCGGTGTCGGAAGTACGGGACACACGGGACACAGATATGAAATGTACAGCAGAGAAATAGTGGTACATGTCAAAAAGGCAGGGGAAAACGTTTAGATCAACGGACCAGGGACAACCGAGACCAAAAAGGGAAACGATAGCCACCTAAACGGTATGTGCAGAATGAACGCGTCGCGAGGGGTGCATCGAAGGAGAGTGAGCAGCAAGGAGGGTGTCAAAGAGCGGCTTTCCGAGAGGAACAAGTACGCACACCTCGCAGGCGCACATAAGCATGCACAGGGAGTAGGTCTGCAGATAAGAAAAAGAAAATGGGGAAAGAAAAATGCTGTAATAATATAATAGATTGGCACAAGAAGAAAAGAAAAAGAGAAAGATCAAGATCAAGTATATGGATATATGATTCGTGAACGGATTGCGCGGAGAAAGGAAAGGTTTGCCGCAACCCTTCCACCGGCATTCAGGGTAGTTTTGGAAACCGGCCGACCCTAGGCGAAAGCGGAAATAAATGGAAAGAAGCCAATGAACCGTATATAGTCAGCCGGGGATATGTTCAACGCGCTACTCCAGGTCCAGGGATTGGAGGCGCGCCAAGCTGGTCATCGTCACTGTCGCCGATGGGTACAATGGCCCGCATTCCTGCGCCGTTATATCGGGTGGGCTGTGCCAGAGGTGTCGGATAAGCCAGAGGGCTGGTCGAGACAGCGGCTGACGAGGAACCACCCGCTTGCCGTGCAGCCGCATAGGCGCGCAACATCTCGTCCGGGCTCATCATGTTCGCAGGCATGGCCATGGCCATGGGACCCATCGGACTTTGATATGGCTCGGGAACAGGCATAGCCATAGACGGAACCTGGCGCTCTTCGAGCGTGGGTATCTGTGGAACGGGCATCTGAGGGAACATAAAGTCATCCTCATCGCCCGCCGATTGAAGTGCATCGCTTTCGCGACCAGTACGCATCACTACTTCATGATCACAAACCGTTACTAGCCATAAAGAAAAATATACGTACTACTCAAGGCAGGCATGGCGTTGATATCCTCGGCAGTGAGCGTGAGCGGGCCCTGAGACTGGCGAGGGCTCATTTGCGTTGCATCATAAGAATCGTCAGAGTCTGAGCGAGTAGGAAGTGGTGGAGCGGTGATAGCGGTGTGGAAGGCCCGGCTAGCAGTGTTGGTCGAATAAGCAGAGCGGCGCCGCTCGATAGACGGACGAATTGTCGGTTCCGCGAATGACACACGCGAAACCCGTGCGGGGGACGTTCCATCCGCAAACGACACGCGTGACACACGCTGTTTGGGATCCTCGAGTGACATGGTCCGCGAGCGACGCGCATTGACTTGTGCGAGCACGCTGTTCCGGAGTTGTGTCATTTGTCCGTCCTCCGGTAATGGACGGATGAATCCGCCAACACCAGGTACTGCCACGCCTGTCATTGCGCCGACGCCAGCTTGTCCACTGTCAACATACGAGCTCGGGGGCCTTACGTCGCCAAAGTCTAAACTGGAGGCGCGGAACGCACCATCGACGGCCATAGACTGGCGGATGGCAGCAGAGGCACCCGCTGGCGTTGTGCTCTTCCACTCTTGAGAGATCACAGACATGCGCTTGTCCAAAACTTGGCTCCAACGCTTGCTCTTTTCTTGGGCACGTTTGCGGCTCCACCAGACATATCCCGCAATGAGTCCGGCCACTACCAGGATGGGAACAAGGACAGCGGCAGCGATATCGCCGCTGGAAATGCTGCGCTTAGCTCCTGCAGAGGACGTCAAGGACGAAACCTGGGTAATGCCCGTATCAGTGTCAGAGAGTTCCGTGTTTGCCGAGGCCGGCGTGCCGCTGGAAGGCTTGCTATACGTGGCTGTGAAGACAGGACCTGCTGGCAGGGTGCTCAGAAAAGGCGCGGAGGATGACCCTACGATGGAAAACTGAAGCTGTATGGAAGAGGTGGAATTCCACCATCTGGGCATGAGGGTAGCATTGTAGTAGCCCTTGGTGAAGTCGACGCCTTCCCAAATGTGGAGACGAGTGGTAGAGGTAGTCGGCGCATAAAGATAGATATCGGCTAGATCCGTGTCGAGGCACGACGCATCCCAAGTGATATTGAGAGGCTTGAGGGCGTTGATGGAATCCCCTGTCGTCGGGTTCGTGTAGAATCCTCCAGACGAGCAGGCTGCGTGGGACAAATCACAAATCAACGATAGGGAGAACAAAGTAATCACATACAACTGCTGCCTCGTTTTGACCTCGAATGCTGGCCCGTCCACGCCTTGTGACGGAGCCGCACGCGCTGGAAACCGCCCATCCTCGGCGGTGTCGTCGGCGAGGAGGGACTCTGGTCGAGGTGATGGTCGAAATCAAGTTTTGTGGGAGACGCGCATCAAAAATGACGGTCAAATTATCCCGTTGCGACGTCGGTCCGGCGTGTAACCGTGGTCCGTCCTCATGCTGCCCACCGACGCGACAAACGAGCTGGACGATTTTCATGGCTGGAGATCGTGTATGCTTACATGCAAGTATAAAGTAGAGCACACATCTCGATGTGCAGTGCATTTGCGCAGCTGGAAATGACACGATCACTACTGTCTCCGACTGCATGCGGACGGAGGTCGACAAAAATAACGAGCTGCGGTCGGGGCAGCTAGCGCTGTTCTCGAGAATCCGACTCCCGGACAGCTATCCAATCTACACGGATCCGCTTTCAGGGATCTATTCACTACCGTCTATCGCTGAGCGCTGAGCACGCTACGCACGAGTAGATAGACCTCCGGGTACCGCCGAGCTTCCTAACTTAGTAAACATTCCCAGACAAAATCCATTACACACAGGTGATTAACCGTTGTTTTTTAAAAAAAAAATAGATATGTATGGCTTACTGCCAGTCCAAAAGCCATCTACACGAGTTCTGTCGATGAAGCAAAAGCTGCTACTGTACTTAGTGCAACTCAGTATCTTGGGATCCAGTTGATGAATTTAATCTTTCCTCGCATTCTAGCACGATTCCAATTAGATGCCAAATATATCGTCAATACTTACATTAGAAATAAAGGTCAGCGTGAGTTCAAAAAATCAATCGAATGTAGTCCGTCAGTAACCATATCTTTAACCCGACTTCTGCGTCCAGTCGCCGAGATAGGCCCTGACAGTGAGTTGGTAAGCTTTATTAAACCCACATGCTAGTGGATGAGTACGTACAGTGAAACTGTCATGCCGTCGTATGCAGAACGATACGTACCAAATTTGAGACTGAAAACCTATGTAAGCCACGAACACGAGTCGAAAAAAAAGGTAAAATATACTCACGAAGTTGAAGAGCTACCGATGGCCTCCGTGACTTTGTAAGTGAGAAGCTTAGCGCCAGAGCTAGAGTCAGTGATGGCATAGTTCAGCGATCCCGAAGGCCCGAATTTGACTCTTGATGAAAATCCTTCAGACGTTGTGCAAACTCTGAAGGTCGAAATACACGTACTTCATAGTATGCAATGTGGTGCGGTTTGTAAATGAGTCAAGGGGAATGCTAGGGCATCCCGACCTAGGACAGCCGTTCGCGTAGTCCCTGATAGCGACCGTATCCTTCACAGCGTCGAGAGTAACCACAGGCGAACCACTATCTCGCGAAAAGAGCTGCATAAGATGAAAGAACGACGTGGAGGTTCCCGTAACGGAAGAAAGGTCGTATTTCCAAGTGTATGTGTATGCTTGGCCTGCTGAGGCACCTGGTGCTAAGAATTCAATGCGTTGCCGAGGCGACGTAGAGCCTGGATCCAGTTCTTTTGTGGGATCGTTTGTGAGTTCAAGAGTGTAGCACTGCGAGATCTTGACGGATGGTGGGCAGCCTCCTTGCTCTAAAACACCTGAAAATGTTCGTTGAATTATGTAAGGACGGGATGACCAGACGGTTAGATCTTACCGCTTGCTTGCCAATTAAAATTCCCCACAGAACCGTAACCCATCTGTTGACCGTTATTGAGAGTGGTAACGGCAGAGTAAACTTGGTATGCTAGAGGAAGCAAGAGCAAGGAAGAAAGAGTGACAGAAGAAAGCATGGTGATCCAGCTACAGAGGGTTGGTATGTGTGGTGCGTAGTATGTCCGGGAGTATGTCCGGGAAAGAACTAGATATCCGAAGTGGCGGCTAGTCTATGTATTTATATATGTTCGCAAGCTGGAACATGTCGTTGGAGCGCTGCCAGGATGTTACACAGTCGTCCACAGTCGTCCGTTGTGAATTTCGTCAGTGGAAGACGCGAGCACAGCAAATCCTCACACATCATGCATCAGGAGCCAAGACAGCAAAGGAGCCATTCGGTGAGGAAATTTTCAATCATTACTGATGTAATTTGCGAGAAGTACAGCAACTTGAGCTTTTAACCGAGTCCAACATCCTTGGTCCATCAGCGCTTCAGCGCTTCAGCCGAGTACTGAGTAGCTCTCCAGAACATCCGTTCATGAAAAACAAAAATATAAGCAAAGACGGAGATGGATGTGTTGTGGACGCTGTATTTGTTTCAGCTTGACGCGTACAACCAAAAAGGTAATCTAAGCCGAAACAGGATATTCGCTCATGAGTCATGCAGGCACAAACCAAAATTTTGTCCCCTGAGTATCTTCTCCTCTCCTCAACACGTTACAATTGATATTTGAGACGGCTATACGCTTGAGATCTATATTTCTTGGTGATGTCAAAACGCAAACAAGTCTCCCACGATGACGACAAATCTGATTCAGACGTCGTACGTTTTCGCGGATAGAACAGTGCCCTCCGTTCACCGAGTTCCCCTTATTCAATAGTCTCTGGTCAACGTTGACTTCGACTTCTTCGATCCGAACCCAGATGTCGACTACCACGCCATAAAGCGTTTACTTGGTCAACTCTTCCAACGAGATGCCGACTTGTTCCCGTTGCATGACCTCACCGAGCTCATACTCAGCCAGCCTGAGGTAGGCAGCACCATTAAGACGGATGGCAAAGAGTCGGATCCGTACGCATTACTTACTGTGCTCAACATGCATGTGCATCAAGTGAGTATTTACACGTATACTTGAGATTGTTAAGCCGACGCGTTCTCCGCAGAACAACCCCGCGATGAAGGCATTAGCAGAATATATTCTCGACAAGGCAAAAGCTATGCCTGCGTTACATGCCGATCTTGTATCGATATTCGCACAAACAAGCAAGCACGTGGGGTTGATCATTTGCGAACGGCTGATAAACATGCCTGTCCAAGTGATCCCGCCCATGTACCGCATGCTCATAGAGGAAATCGAGCGTGCTTCAGCCGAGGTGTGTTTCCAGACGAAGTCCATATATGGGTCGCTCATCCTTCAACAGAAACGACCATTTGACTTCTCTCATTATATCGTCATATCACGAACGTACCATTTGACTCCTGACGAGGAGAAATATGTGTCCGCGAATACCCAACATAAACAGAAGAGCAAAAAGAAGAGGACATCGTCAACCTCAGCGGAGGCGACGCGTCCTGAAGATGGCATTTACTCGTTCCATCCTGAAGACGACGTCATAATACAAGTAAGTCATACGCAGTGCCGTTCCTATCACGCCATTCACCTGATGGTCGTCCAGTTCGCCTCACACGTCCTCGACTATTGCCTCACAAAGACGCCTACGGAGCCTCGCAACGCAGAATCCTTTGGTCTAGACACACGGGGTCGAATTATGCTTGTACCCCACGTTCAGTTACCACCACTATCATACCGCATGAGCGAAGTGTACGCACCATAATGAAATATTTTCCTGATCTTGCAGAGCCTAGTGGAAGCGTGCTTTTTCTTTCTCTTTTTGGATACGAAAATCAAATTGGTTCGAATTGACTCCAGGATGAAATCAAGGCCGGCGACCGATCACGGCGTCTCCCTTTTTCGCGGCCCGGCATGTCACAATAGCCGTACGCATGGTGCTTTCTGGGTGCTTTAGTATGTACAAGCATCTATGTTCGGCGGTCCAACCCCTCGCTCGAAAAGCGCACTTACTTAATGTTGAATTTACCGAGCCAGGAAGATCCGCACTTAAAACTCATCAAGCCAACAGAAAGTTCAGATCCACGGACCTCCTCTGTGTGGACCGCTAGCCGTGATATTCAGTCGAACGTCATTGAATCGACCCTGGTGCTTGTGCGAGAAGCTCTTCATCTCTGCTCAAATGTTCATCGCTCTGTGGTCTCGATAGTGCCAGAGACTGACACAGTGATATAGACGCCCGATAGGACGGACGGTATGGACTTGAATATTTAACTCACACACTACAGGACAACCACGTTGTAAGCCAGAAAAACAACATACACTGCAGTATCATCTCCGAGCGATTGCTTAGGAACACAACAATGGCGACCCCCAACGAAGTTCAGCCGAAGGTGTGCTCATACATCAGCGGCACTGTCGGGGAGACCCTCTACCGCTTCCTCATTTCTGAGTTATGCATGGGCCGACCGGTCTATCGCGATGCCTTAGAATGGAACACCTACCAGCCCTGGGGCGTACGTGTGGACGAATAGGTGTTCCTTATCCTTTATGTGTCCTGCACGTACCTGAGTGATGAACCGGTTAGAACGCTTTGAGCGTGGTCGGGTAGGCTCCCAATCGATGACCCCATCCGCGTTCTGCGGGTGAGGAAAGCGAATGGATGCTTCGTTTATGCATCGCGAGAACGGGATGCTCTCCGATGATCTCGGCGAAGCGACTGGGTGTGTGATCAGAAGGATGAACACGACCCTTATGCGCCGGTTCACGTTGCGCGCGGATGCGCCTGGCGCGAAGACGTGTGAGGCGGATGCGGAGTGCGACTGACGTTTCATTTTTTTTTTCTGCGAAAGGCTCGGCGACCGGCAATGGAAGGCAAGGTAAGGGCCACGTCAAGCTGATTTACGACAAAGACTGCGTCTTGCGAAGTATCTGGGAGGCTAGTGCTACCCCGCGGCAGCGCAGCATGTCACAGGGCATTTTATCGAGGTGGAGCCTCCCCTGCCCAGGAATAACTGGTTTGGCAAGATGGAGCAACGGCTTGAAGCAGAGAAAATCAACATTAAATAATGCTTACTTTATGCGTACCCTCATGAGAAGGTAGAAACTTTCTCAAATTTCGATCTTTTTGCAAAAAAATATTGCCAGAAGTCACGTCAACCATGTGCTGCTTCAACGTGGACGTTTCTAAGACCGACAAATTTGCTTTATATGGAACAGGACATGACATTCTAAATCCGTATACACAACTACATGTATGTATTCAACTTGCCTCAGTACATTCACTTACGGGACCAAGAGATACAAGCGGATACCTACGGTCTGTAAGCATATCATGTACATCATCCCAAGACTCATTATACTCGGAAATTAATTCGTCCTCATCCATATCCGCGTCTTTGAATGTGCATTCAACGGAGGTAAGATTTGGGAACACCTTGGCCAGAAACTCATCGACAGCATCAACGTCACTGGCACGGAGAGGGCTCCGTCCAACGCTCAAGCTTTTCACGACATTCGGCACATCCTGAAGACCCTGAATTGTACCCAGTGCACCGCGTGTATTCAAGAAGAGGCTGATTTCCGTGAGTGCAGGACAGGCAGTCGCCAGGAGTGGTAATATCGCCATTGACAGACGAGGCGGCGGACATGGAGTGCCACAAAGATACGTCCAAGTCTGATTGATGACAAGATTGGTTAAATGAGGTAAAGCGTACGCGAGCGCTTTGACATCGGCTTCCGAGATGTCAGGCTCAACCATGGACTCGATGCGCAATTCCAGCAGGTTCAAGAAGGAATGAAGAGCAACGAAGAACTTAGGGCCCAGAGACCGCAAATCGACATCTTCGTAGAGATCTTCGTCATCGTCCCCTTCTTCAACGAGTTTCAAGACCCGCAAAGTCTGAGGATCAGACACTGTGCACAACAAATTGATAAAATCAAGCCATGTAGATGGCAGCGGGAAATTGTGCCTGACCGTCACAATCACCGACTCCAAACGCGCCGAAGAGAGGTAGTTAAATAAATCAATAACGAACGGCAGATGGTGGCACTCCAGTTCCACCTCGCGGAGTGCACGGAACAGTATTTTGGGAAGCGACGTTTCAGGGAGGATAAGGTGCTCCGCAAATGCATCTTTGAGCACAAGATGAGCGAGCGCCGGTAGGGACGATAGATGAAGGAAGCTGTCGTCGGAAGCGTAGGGCATGACCACCGAACGCAAATTCATCCATTTGCACACCATAGACGAGAACGTATCCAGTAATTGCGCACGCATGTCCGATTCCTCATAGAAGCTGGACAGTGGTGCCTGAAACGTCAAGGATTCAACCTGAGGGCAGCTGGTGCCCACAGTGGAAAGGATGGACAGTCCAGCTGGAAGCGAAGTGAACTCTTCAGAGACTTCTCCAGACACGTAGAGCGAGACAGTTTTCAGGTCTGGGGGGACCGAAAACTGTAGCATCGATAGGCTCAATTTTGTGGACCATTGCGCCTCCACTTGACGTAGCCGCGTGAAAATGGATGGGACCGGGCACGACCTTATCATGGCATGGTAGGTATCCGGGGAAACCCGCATATACGTGGGGATCAGCCGGCTACTCGGCCCATCAATTCGACGGCGACAAAAGAAATCAATTTCAGGAATGATAATGAGGGCCATGACGCGCGCTGCATAAACGAGAACACGATCCCAGTCTGAAGGCTGGATGGAGCGGGCAAGCACCGTGACGAATGAGGGACTGATATCGCCCTCAGATTCCTTTCGTTCTTTGATTAGATCGGTGGGGAAGAGATTTACGAGCGGCCATAAAGCTGGAAGGTCACGCCACAACGCGTCCAGCGCAAAAGGCGAGGAACTTTTGCAGGTCACAACCAGTGAGAAGAGATCTCTCTCATTTTTCACATTTTGACAGATAACGTCCCAAAGTTCCGGTGCAAACCTGCGACTTGACTCGGGCATGGACTTTTCAAAAAACGAGTAAAGAAATGACTTTGCAGAAGAAAGATTCGCTTGTGTGGAATGTTATCTGATGTCGATACGTCCAAGTTCTTACAAACTTGAAGGTTTACAGAGATCCCATTGTTGTTCCGTGATCGGTGATCGGCTTTCAAAGATGCGGGCTTGATCGGCGAAGTGAGCAATGAATCGATGACAGCCTATTCCAATCTCTCTAGCAAACCAGTCAACATGCCTTTTAGCCATCATTCTCACTCTGGTCAGTTTTGTAGGCACGCGAAGGGAACGCTGGAAGAGGTCGTTCTTGAAGCAATTCGTCAGGGCTTCGAAATGTTTGGTCTTACCGAACATGTGCCACGTTATCGAACTCAGGACCTGTATCCGGAGGAGGTAAAGTTTTGATTACCGAGTATTGTCCATCGTTTTCCATATGATCTGAAGGAAGGCATGGAATTAGACGGACTTGCAGTTACCTTTGATGCGTTTGTGGACGAAGGCTGGCGCCTGAAGATGAAATACGCACCACAGATATCCATTCTCGTTGGTCTCGAAACGGATTATATCACAGGACTGGATCTTGACGCTTTGGAGGCCTTACTCAGAAAACATGGACGCAAGATCGAGTATATCGTGGGTTCTGTGCATCATGTCAGCGGCATTCCCATCGACTTCGATGTTGTGACGTACCAAAAAGCGTTGCAAAGTTGTGCGTCGGGCGATGCTGTTTCGACCACGCCATTCCTGTGTGCGTACTTCGACGCGCAGTACGAGTTATTCGTGCGATTTTTCCCTGAGATCATCGGCCATTTCGACCTGTGCCGGTTATACACCCCCGATCTCTCCCTTTCTGCTCCAGATGTCTGGAAGAGGGTAGAAAGAAATGTGGAGTTCGCCATCAGCTATGGGGCGCTGTTCGAAGTGAACGCTGCAGCTTTTCGCAACTCGTGGGACACTGCATATCCAGGCAGGGACATCGTACAAGTGCGTGTTACCCGGATACAGCACGGTTTCGTGTGTTTCTGAAACTTTTCCGCTAGCTTATTCTCACTAAGGGAGGAAAGTTTGCGTTGTCTGACGACAGCCATGGGCCCTATGCTGTAGGATTGAACTATCATCGTGTGAAGGCATACCTCGACGAGATGGGTATTAGGGATCTGTATCATCTACAACACGCGGACGAGGTCAACACCAGGACCGGGCGGGCAGTCCAGACCGTATGCGCTGTGAACTGTTTGTCGCATCCGTTCTGGGCCAGAAAGATACTAGGGGCCGTGCAGACTGTTTAGTACGCGTACCTTACGCTTTTCATTTCATCAATATAGAGATGTACATTTGAAATAAGACGAGCAGTGAGAAACGTGTGTCGTCGGTTGTCTCGATCTTGAACTAAAATCACGACGTCGACTTGCCTTTTATCGGCATGTTCGCGCATCGTTTGCACCACGCACTCCACCAGCCTGCGCCCCATCCGCCCAGGGATTTCATTTTGACCTGACGAGTAATTGTGGCGCCGAGTACATTGTTGATCAGATCCTTATTGGGGGTAAACGGCCCCATGTCACGGACATCGACAGCCTTTCACCCGTCCTTGCACCGGTTCACCGTACCGCTGTTGGATCCAGCGTCGGCGCTGGAATTATGCTCGCTTTGCCATCCCTTCACTGCCACAGGTCGTAAAATTCGCTGCTTCAAGTCTGCGCCGACTTAGTCTGAAGAACAGCTGGCAACCGTCGTCTTGTCTACTGAATTGTGCCGGTTGTTCATCGCATTCTGTGGTTCCGGGGTTTACGTGCGTATTTATTTAACGGCACTTAATGTACGCACGACCTGCTTGCTGAGGGCTAGCGCAGATTCCTTTGATACATAGAGTTCAGACGGTATGGCGGACAGCAGTCGTTATGTTTATAGAAACATCAATCCACCTCCCGTCATCCTGGGCGGGCGGTATATAATGGGCGAATGTGTTGGTTCTGGATCCTACGGTACGCCATTTCGTCCGTTGCGTACTCACTTGGTGACGACGTATTCGAAGGTCAAATTTTCCATGCGACGCATGCCCAGACCGGTCATCCCGTCGCCATAAAGTTCGAGTCGAATAGAATCAAATGGTCCGTTCTCCGCCACGAGTACGAGATGTACAAACAGCTTGCCGGTGGACCTGGCATCCCTGTTGTGAAGTGGTGCGGCGACGACGGCAATAACAAGAGCATGGTCATGGATCTGCTCGGCCCGTCCCTAGAGGATTTGTTTGAGCATTGTCACAGGCGTTTCAGCGTTAAGACCGTCATTATGCTTGCAGACCAGATTGTAAGTATGGTTGGCGCGTGTGGTTGGACACGTACAGTATTGACGATAGTACAGCTTTCGCGTCTCGAGTTTGTCCACAGTACGTGTAGCAGCTATTACACCATTCACCATCTCACTAAACACCACCTCAAGGCCGGGGCATCGTCCATCGTGACATAAAGCCCGACAACTTTCTCATGGGAATAGCGAGTCGGGGCAACCAGGTCAATATCATAGACTTCGGCCTAGCCAAGCGTTTCATAAACCTTGCCTCGCGACGACATATTCCCTATCAACGCGGTGCAGAATATGCAGGTACGACGCGATATATGTCTATTCATGCACACCGGCGGATGGAGCAGTCGCGACGCGACGACCTCGAGTCGTTTGCGTACGTTCTATTGTATTTTCTGCGTGGCTCACTGCCCTGGCAAGGCATTCCGCGCTCGGTCGACAAGGATGAGCTTATCCTCGCGCGGAAGAGGGATCAAATCGGCGCCACCTTGTGCGCCGGCTACCCACAAGAGTTCGGTATCCTGCTCGATTACGCTCGTGCCCTTCCATTCGATGCCGCACCTGACTACATATACCTTCGCCATCTATTCCGCGACCTCATGGTCCGCATGGGCTATCGATACGACTACATCTTCGACTGGTCATTGGCCAACCGACGCTAGATCATCAAGTGACGACTCGGATGCCTGCTTCGTTGTCATTGCGTGTTGTATTTTTTTTCTCTTTTTTCTTTTCTTTTGCATTCCCAATATTCCAACATAAACATTCTCGTTCGTGTGCGCCGCTGGTTGTCAAATTTCGCCGCCCGTGATACCTTCTCCTAATGAGCCGCGACCATATAAACACATTTGACCTATTTAATGCGTTCATCTATTATATCTTCTTGTCAAGTTAACTCATGCTCATATCTTGTTTGGACTTGGTTGTCTCTCCTCCCGATCGCTTACCGCGGAAACGCCACAATCTTCTCATGTTCTTGCATTGGCATTTACAATTTGCACACACACCTCGATCATCTCTTGAATAGCACGTCATCTATCCCTCATCCATCGAGCTGGTATTTGGTCGCCAGTAAATACCCATCGCCGGTAACGACATACCACGATCTTCTTTCTACTCATTGTGGCATGTAAATTACGACACGTCTACTTCCACGATTTGTCCCTGTTGTTTTAGATCTGTCTCTCTTCAATCATTCTTTCCGAATCGTTCCTAGCCTGTGAGAGCGACTTCTGTTGGTTTGGATACTCGTGTAGGCTGAGGGTCGATGCAGCCTCATGTGCCTCAGGCCCACAGTCAGTACTTAGTACGCAACAAATCGGCGCAGTCAGACTAGCGACTTTTGGGTAATTGCGCTTAATACTGCGGGCAGCTGAGCAGTTGTGCGAGTTTGACCAGTTTGGCCGTTACGATTTTCTCTACATAACAGTGGGGGCACCCAGTAGCTCATAATCTACCAAACCCAATTATAATGCAAAGGCACACCCACGTTCTGGAAACACACGTGCACAACATGCTTACAAAATGGACGCCAAAATGAGCAGCCCCAAGGTATCAAGCTAGGCTCGAAACAGTTCCCTGCAGCCAAAGCCTTTTTAAAGTTTCATGAGGTGAGGGTCTTCCCTCTTCTGCCAGAGCAAACCCGAAAAAGTAGTCGCCCTCAGTAAAAAATATATTTCGCTGTGATAGATCACAATGTAAATAATATGTAGCAGCTCGTGTTGTCTATCCCGGTTCTACCTTGGAAACAACAGCGATGAGTGTTGACCTGAATACTCACTAGCACTTGTGGGAAGTCCGCGACTTGTAATGCGTGACTTCGGGCACGTGGTCCAGTAGGTCATGCAACTACAGTCCCTAGAACCCGCTGGCCATAACTCGAAGTTGCTCCAACTTCTTCAGGACTTCTCCGACGGTCCTATCCAGCTCACCTGCGATAGAGCTCTGCTTGCTCGGAGGAAGACGTGCATACATCTCGCACAGATCCCCATCCACAACAGCCTTCACGGGGGCATAATAGCCCCGCCACGCTAGATGGTCCCGGCCGACGAGACTAAGCTGTTCAGTCCGCATATGCTGCTCGAGGGTGGACATGAAATCAATGTCCTCCTTAGACACAAACGGCGCGAGAACACCGATAGTTCCATGCAGACCAGTGTACACAAGCACCTCTCGACCGCCGACGACCAACGGGACCTTATGTATACCCGTCACAATATCAACGACGTGGACGTGCACGAGCATGCTCGTCTTGTGTGGGGTGCCCATGAGAATGCTTTTCTGGTGCAGGATCCCGGCGCCGACAGGGTCGTCATCAATCTGATCGGAGACCTTGGAGTCGAGGCGGTTGACGAAGATGTTTCCGAATCGATCGCCGGCTACAACGGTGTTGTAGTCAAGCATCGTCGCAGAGGTGATCCACCGAGGTTGAGTGTCGTCCGCGAATATCAGGAGTCGGTTCTCAGGTGGCTTGTACGCTGCGTAGTAAATGGACTCTTGCATGTCCCCGACGAGGATACGAGACCCTTGCGCGTTCAGAGTGACAATAGGCGAGGAGAAGTTCTGCAGTTTCGAGTGAACCCATGTTAACATCTCGCACCTGAACACGTACACTAACCTTGTTCTCAACCTTGCGCAGCAGCTTCTTCTTGCCCATGTCGTACAGCCTGAGGGACTTGCCAACGCCCGCTGCCAGCCGCCCCTGGAATGCGACGACCGCAAGAGGAATGTCGCTGGTCTCCGTCTAATTTGCACAGTTAGATACTCGTCTCCCGTCATGTTACGGTGAAAGTACCTTGTGAAGCAACTCAAGGCTGCGACCATCCTCCGTGAACCTGTACGTCCTCAAGAAGCCGGACGTGCAGGACCTAGGCGCCAGGAAGGCATCCTGCGCAGTGCCTACGACAAGGTGAAGCTCATTGTCGCAAACAGCGAATGGCACCACCGCTAGCGAGAACGCTGCCTCGTTGTTGTCCAACTGCACGACGTGGACGGTCTTCCCCTATTTCAACGGCTCAACAGTGGGATACGTGAGCTTTCTGATAGTGACCGGACATACCTTCACTGGGTCGATGATACGGATGCACGATGCCCACACTCCAGCAGGCGCCTTCGGTCGTCCAGACTCCCTTGCCGGCAGGTTGAGGATTCCCTCATCAAACCTCTTGTGCTCCGCCCGCTACATAACGACGTCAACAAAGAAATAATATAACAGATGACCGCCACATATGTACCAATCTTTCCAGCTGCTGCTGGGAGGCCTCTTCACTGTATGCACGATGGTCGCCTTCGATGAGGTAGAAAAGACCATTTTTGGGATGCATGACGAATTTGCGCGGTGTATAATCCAGAGGTATGGAGTCCTGCTTCAGCTTCGTGCCCAACTTCAGTATCTGGAAAACACTTCACAGAGGATGGATGACAAGTGATGAAGTGAGTGTTGAATAGACTCACCGAAGGACACTGCCCGAGACGCCAATCAGACCGCCAGGGTGAAATTCAGCGGAGAAGCTCCAGGCGTAGTCAAGGTTCTTATAGATCAACGGAGTGAAATGCATGAGGTCCTGGTAGGTGTAGTTCAACCACGACTGCGACGACAGCGCCAGGATGGCGGGATTACCTTGTACAGTCACACGAACAAGCTTGATGGGTTCCGTTCCTAGGAACCTGGACGAGGCATCAGCATCAGACCTCACTGGAGATGACCGCAACGAACCTTGTGCGCGTGTCTGTCAGATGACCATCCAAAGGATCCAACACAGTTCGGAGCAGGACGCCGTTCTGCAAGCCAATGCTGACGAACATGGCGGGCTGGGTCCAGTTCAGACTAGCGTCCAAGATCTCGGCAATGCAGATGGACGAAGGAGGGGCCGTCAACGCCTGTAGACTAATGGTTTCCAGAGTGCTTTCGGGGTCCAGCGAAATGATGCGGACTGTCTGGTCCTCGCAGCCGACCGCCTGGACGGGAGAAGAAATGAGACTCAATACAGCCAAGAAGGAAACGCCTCTTACTAGGAACGGCATCTGCTGTCTCCCCTCTGGCACCTCGCCAATGCTGAGCGCCAATATGGTACTGCCCATCGCCCTGCGATCCTGGTACTCGTTGAGCTGGCCCTCCAGGTCCAACTCAAAGTATACCAGCTCACCGCTGTCCAGCGCGACGACGACCTGCCGCTTGTTCGTTGTCGCGTTTACGATCGTCTTTCCGCTGGGCGCCCGCCATTCGTTCACTCGTTTATCTGCCATGATGTGGCGGATGCCGCACGGGTGCACCTGCAGCAAAGCGTCTGCCCCGATCTGCTGGACGGCGATGGTCGGGGCCGACGTGAAGAAGCCAGTATCCTCGACGTCCGTGATGGTCTCTCCGATCGAGAGAACCAGCGTACCGTTGACGAACGATAGAACGATGTAGGCGTCGTACTCATCTATTACATTACCATTAGTGCATCTGAAGAATGAGAGCACCATTAGCATTCCGCACCATCCTCCTTCAGCTTCGTCGTCCAAATCGCATTTGGCATAGCTGGTAGATCATGGCTGACCGCTTCCTCGACATCCAATCCGTGGCGCAGAGTTCTGAATGTGCTCCGAGCCCCCCGGCCGCAAGCAGCGAATATCTGGGGCGTTCCCGCATTCGGTAGAAGATTCAAGACCTTGGAGTCGATGATAGGATCTAACGATTCCGTCTCATCGATGAGTGAAAGATTCTCTAAGGAGCGCGGGCGGAAGACGACACGAGGAAGTGGTACGGTGGGGTCCGCCATCCCATACGACGGATAGTCGGTCGACGAGAACTCTTCATCTTCCTCACCCAATTTGAGGAATTGATAGAGATGGCTACGAAGGTGTCAATGTGCTGCAGTAAACAGATCAACATGTATGCGCACTGATTCCCAAACTCTGCCGCGACGAAGAGAAAGCCGGACTTGAGGATGCACAGACTCGTAGCCACAGGAACCGTGTCGAAGTACATGATCTTCAGAGCTTTGACATCTTGCTCCTCGTGCTCGATTGTGACTTTATATAGATCACCCTCCTCACTTTGTAATAGGAAGAAGAACGCGCCCTGTAATGTCATTGAGTACGGAGGTGGAACTCTATGTACCAGGGAAACCTGTACCTTCATTTTGTGCATAACTGCTGCGGTAATGATGAGACCGCGTTCGTTGTCTTGGAAGGGGTAATTGCGGCGGGGAATTGGTACTCGATGCTGGGGGGCATCCATGTGTCGATATATGATGTGATCTTCGCAACAAACTAGCACACCAGAGGGCCCGTCATAGTCATCAGACGAAGCGAGCTGCCCTCCAGGAACTTGCACCAGCAAGTTCGCCCGAGGATCAGTGGGCTCGCTCCACTTCCGTACAACGTGGTTCAGACCGAGATCCAATTCGTAGTAGGTGAGCATCTAAGACGGAGCTGAGATGAAAACCTCCCGGCTTACAGGTAGACGCGAACGCACCTTTTCCGCATTGTTGAATGATGTGCCCGTAGGATCTTGGTCTGATTCAGTGTAGTCAACCTCCAGCGCCGCAAATGTAGGGTTCTCGAAGCCGACATCGAGGCCGACAATGTGATGAATGATGGCATTGCTCTTGTGTGCCTCGAGTGGCGAAGATATGGTGAGATTAGTAGCAGCGTCGCGGTTGAGAATGTATACGAGCTTGGTCCTTTCCATTGCGGAAATCATGACGGCGCGGCCCTTGGGGTCCGTAGCGAGATACTGTCCTGGCACAATCCTCCTTGCACCCGACTTGGCATAAGTCTCCTGGTGAACCTTGACAAAACTGTTGGTTTTTGGATCGTAGTCGAGAATCACGATTCGTCCCGAGTCCGAACCGACGATGGCATAGTCTAGTGAAAGCGTGTCTCAGAGTACGGACGTATGGATAAGTGACCATGGCCAAGCGTACCTTTCGTCCCTCCCGCAAGACGGAATGAAGCCAGCGAGCGGATAGAACCGAAGACATCGCTTGCAACGACAGTGGATATCTTGCCCGTGTCTGGGTCGGTGCGGAGGAGTTCGAGTCGCGTACCGCGCGAGACGATGATTTCCTGCTGTCGGGCTCCAGAGAAGTTACCAACGACCGCCTGTGTTATGGCGGTGGGGGGTTGTACAGTGAAGTTATACAGGTGCATGATGGAGTCACCACGGTGCAACTCACCAGCTGAGTGTATGCTGCAGTCGAGCTGTAAAGGGGAGGAGCAACGCGCGCCTATCTCCAGTTTGTTCATGTTTGCTTTGATTTGATGGCCGATCAAAGTCGACACCGTCTCACACACACAACGAATCAACCTATTTCGAGATGTAGTCTCACGCAAACCATTGGATCTTCAGATTGCGATAATGCTTGTCGGACATCAATCCAACGTCAATATTCAATCTCTGTTGTAAGTATGTCTCCGTAAGTTTTGACCTGTGTCAAACAATCGTTCAATGAGCGACGTCTTTGAATTGGGCGGGAAGGAAACAGTCGACTTGAAAGCAAAAGAGACTACTCTGGCCAGCCTTCTCTGTGGGTTGACGTCTGCAGCTATTCAACGGCAAAACTTCCTATTTTTTTTTCTGCCTCTGCTTCTCTGTCTTTTTCCATTTCATCCTCAGTGTCTTCGTCTCTGTCAATTACTTTTCAAGTTGAACGTTGACAAGTTGTCTCAGACATGGTAACGATTTGAGCGCAAACCTTTGCACAACAGCAAAGGCAGGATGGTAGGTTACACAACTGAAAGTACCCCCTTCACATCGTCCACTATCGGTTGAAACATTGACAGCGTTGATTCCTTGCACATCGCTACACACACATTACTATTACACTCAGCAAAACATGCCTTCCATTTCATACAATAAACGCGGGACCACTAGGCCCTTCAACGATGGTGTCTCAGTCAGCAGGCTTCGGTCGCCTCCTACTCGCATGTACCCCGAAGCGCCGCATCCTTCGTCTCCTGGCAAACCTTCCCGCCTCAATGACACGCCAAAGCGTGGTCGTTTGGGAGGCGATGCAACTGCCGATTCTTCCGCATTCGACATGCGCCGCAGGCCTCCCCATGAGATCAGCAGGCCTCATACCAGACGCGAGATGCCGGGAGTTAGTGGTGATTCTGTTCTTGGTGCCTCGCAGTCGGGCGGTGAAATGGAGCCTCCGCGGCGGGCAAAGTTGAGGCAGCGCCGTGGCACCATCTTCAAACCCAATCCGCGTGAGCTTCTCGGTCCCATTGCCGCACTCCTACCCTCCACAGTTTCCGTGGAAAATTATATTGATTTTGATGAACTCATGACGCTGCATGATCGCGAATCCGTGGGTCGCGCCAATCGTGAGGCCATTCGGGAACAAATTTCGCATCACCCTGATTCTGTTGGTGCGTTCACTGTTGAACCGGTTCTGTTTCGCATTATTGAACCTTCTCAAGCCGTCTTCGGTGTCAGTCTTCATCAAGTGCTGCTCTACAGTGCCGAGCCAACACCGACGGGCTACCTGCCAATCGTCATGGCCGAGTGTATCGACGAGCTCACAAGTCGTATGTAGTTCGTTTTATCTTATCATGGCTGCATTTCAATCGTTATATAGGACAAGTGCGTGGCATTTTCAGTCGACCACTCCCTGAGCCCGAACGCGAACATATGCTGGACCTCATTCAGTTCTATGATTCCGCGGAGGCCGATTTTGGTCGCATGTCTAACTATACACGGCTTGCCGAAGAGTGGTACGCTTCAATTCTACGTCTTATTACGATGTACGTCCGTGCGCTTCCGGAGCCCATTCTGTTATCCTCGTCCCTCGTCAACACCATCTTTGAGTGGTGTGTGAACGCACCGCAACCCCAGAACAAGGGCCCTGACCCCATTTTCGAAATTGCACGCAAACTGCTCATGCTTCTCCCCACTGCCAACATCTCACTCTTCGCTGGTCTCATGACGTTCTTGAACGGACAAGCCGGTGACCCCGTTAGCGATGCAGAAATCAGCCGTGTCTTCGAGGGTCCCGTCTTCGGAAAGACCGCAGTCGGGAAGGGTGTGATGGTCTGGTTTCTCAGGTGGTGGGACGATATTTCGATGGGTTTGCTCTCTGCGGATATGTTGCAACCTTTGGCGCCGCTGAATGGTACCACTGGCCTTGCAACTTCTGCCTTCGTGGATAGGCCTGAGCCGCGTCGTGACGGTTCCGTTCCTGACATCGGATTACAACGACCAAACGTGCCTTCCGTGAAAGGTACCTCCGGCATCCCTGGTAAGCGAGCCAACTGTCTTTTCGCCTTTTATATCGCTTACTGCACGGGTTAAGCGGAACAATTTGAACGTGGTCCACAATCGGTGGATGGCGGTGAGCTGGAGTTGTCTGTACCTTCTCTCAGTACAACACCGTCGGAATCACCCTCCGTCACCAGTCAAGGTAGCTGCAGGAGCGAGAGTTCCTCTTTGGCCCGTAAGTAATTTCGCAGATCACATATGTTTTATGATAATCATTACATAGTAACCGAGCGTCTTCTTGAATACACAGGACCATCGAAGAGCCATCGCTCCAAGCTCCATGAACCTTCTCCCCAACCTCTTGACCTCGGATATAATTCCTCTACCTCCAATGCTCCCTACAGCAGCAGGCCCAGCATGAACGATTCTGAATCTAACTCAGGTGCCACTGATTCGGAAGGGCCCAGCGGACGTTTTGATGCATCCGACGCAGAGCAATGTGGTCTTCAATGCAACAACAACGAAGGCGGCCTGCTGCAACAACTTGCAGTGGCCCACAGCCGTATAGTTGACCTAGAAGCAGAGCTCGAGAAGAGCGGCAAGGTTTTGCGCGACGCCATCTCCGAAAGATTTGACATGCGCGTTCAGCTTGAGAACCTGGAGAAGAAAACGGAGGTCGCCGATCAAATGAGAAAGCAAATGGGGGATGCGGTAAGGGAGAGGGACGAGGCTTTGGGTGAACGCGATGCCGCGTTGAAAGAGAAGGATGGGGCTGTCGCAAGGTTGGACAAAGCGCGCAAGATGATGGGCATTGACTAGGGAATTTATGTATCCCTCGTCTTGAAGTAATTATTATAATTATTACCCGCGCAGCACACAGACATTTCAAACTTCTCCGTGTATGTGTTTGCCATGTAGAGAGGTGCACCCTAATCTATTCAATGTCTCCAACCTGTCATCTGGTGCGCCTATGGCGAGTGAGGGGTGTAGCTGTTGATTCGCAGTGTGTCAGGCCGGGGTCCTGCACCTGCGGTTCCCACCTTTACAGTCTAAACAGACGGACCGGTCCGACCCCATCCGGCCCTCTAGCGGGAGTCGATATCGGTCCACCGTCTTGAACCCCGATAAATACCCTGAGATTGTTGAAATACAAGGCCGAAAAGGGAAGTCCACGTGAGGAGGTCGAGGTCGAGGGCCCATCAACCCCGCGAGTCACGTCAACCGCTGACAGCATGACTCAGCGCCGCTGCCCGATGACGGCGGCGTCATCACCGACGCCCTCGACGTCGTGGCACACGACCCCGACGATATGTACATCAATATACAGTGAAAAATGACCCAAAAAATTTTTTAAATCAAAAAAGGCAGTGCACGTGAGGAGATCCAGGCCCAGGTCCCATCAACTTCATAAGTCAAGTCATCGCGCCAACGTCAAACGTCAGCTCGTTGACAGTGTGACTCAACGCCGCTACCCGATGACGGCGGCGTCACCACCGACGCTCTCATCGCCGTGGCGCACGACGTTGACGATGCGGGCCTCAAAAACACTCCAGAAAATTGCAAAAAAATCAGAAAAAAATAAGACACTCACGTGAGCAGGCCCAGACCAAAGTTCGGGCCATCAATTCCACAGCCTAATATACATACGTCACTACTCTGACCACCCGACCTGCTGACAGCATGACTCTCTCTCAACCTCATCACCCGATGACGGCGGCGTCATCACCGACGCTCTCGTCGCCGTGGCGCACGACGTCGACGATATGGGCCTCAAAAAAATAGCAGAAAATCACAGAAAAATAAGAAAAAAAAGCCAGGGACACTGTCCAAAGCACATGTATTCGACACAGTAGCTTACAGGAAAATTGAACGCAAAATCTATATATCAGGCAGAACCACCCTGGTTGTCAACTCCTGAAGCACCTTTGGCTCCCTTGCGCGTGCGTTTTGACTTGGACGCGCCCTTAGAGGTGCGCTTGCGCTTTTTGCCACTGTGGGATGTTGCCGCCTCGGAAGCGTCCGCTACATTGGCGTCCTCAGGGTGAGTAGGTGGTCCGTTGTCGATGTTCTCTCCGTTGTCGCCTTCATCGTCTGAGGGATTGTCATGGTCGTGGGCATTCAGAGTCCTTGAGCCACGGGAAATACCCTTGTCGACACGTTCCTTGCGAGTCGGCTCAACGAGCTCACCGTTGGCAACCTTCAACTTCCACTCGCAATACAGGTGGTCTCTTTCAACCTTGTCGATCTTGCGGAAATGGCACGTCCCGTCCTTCAGTGCATCACGTACCTTCCGGAGCAATACCAAGGAATTTCCAAGCCACGATGGTTGCTCCAGCTTGTCGAGCGGCCAGCCTTCCAGCACGACGCTCAAGCCCTGCACGATCCGACTGTGATAATGAACGTATTCCATGCGGGCATCGGGCTTGCCTGTTGTCTCCACCAGGGCGCTATTCATACGCTGAACAATCTCGGCCTTGAGGTACCGCGCCTTCTCTTGCGATGTTTTGGTAAGGTCTGTAGTAAATGTCATCACTATGGATGCATGTAGGTTATAGAAGAATGATGATACTCACTGGCAACGTCACACCCAGCAGACGCAAAAGCCTGAACCAACGCCGCCACGCGAGGGCTGTCCCATTTTTTGACCGCCATCGTCATGTATTTCTCGATCTCCTCCTCCGAGAAATAGATGAAGGGCTTCGGCTCAAATCCAACATCATTACTGATGGCAACCATGAAGCCATCCACGCCGATGCGCCGCTTCATACCCCTGAACTGGATGATTAAGTCAGCGTACAGAATTTATGACAGGAATATTATATGATATTAACATACCACGTCTGCCAACACCTTACACGAAGCTACGAAATCTTGTGTTTTTGCCGGTGTCGTTTGCTTTCTCGAACAAGCTTGGTTGGCCTTGTCCTCCTTGAGTGATTCAACGAGCTCCGCACGTTCCTCTTTCGAAAGAGCCTCGTACTCCTCGTCGTATTCATTGTGAAGGGCTACCACGCCGCCAGGTGGCAGCTCGACGCCTAGTTCACGCAGCTCCTTGGCCTTGTTGTGGTAAAACGCGTTATACGCATTGCCCGATGAGGGACACCCGGCGCTTCCCTGGGGGAAAACCAAACCAAAACCACCACACCAACCACTCTCGGGCGGGCTGCAGGCAGTAGCGGCGGGCGCGCGACGGGGTCACGTGACTAGTCACAGGGCATCGCGGCGCGTTGTAGTAAATGTCGTGGCAGCTAGTAGCGGGCAGTGAAGGCGTAGCCAGTCATCGCGTTCGCGCGAGTAATCCAGAGTCGTTGCTCAGTCTGTGTTCGTATCGACCACATAGCAGTGGCTCGTTACCCAGTCGCGTTCGCCGGGACGAGCGCAGCTGTTCGACACGGAGACACGGAGCGCAGTCCGGTAAAAAAACCACACAAAATCCCAAAAACAAAAACAAAACAGAACTTGGAGTGCTGCCATAGGGTCTTTCTAACAGCTTTTACAGTACGTCGATATTTTGGTCAGTGTTGACGCGCGGTTGTCGCGCGCCTCATGCGCGCAGTCGTCCGCTAGTACACGCAGATACGTGCCGTGTACGTGCCGTGTCACGTGCTTTACACGCCCCTGTGGGTCCTTCTCCTCGCTCGTGTCTTCGCCGTGCTGGTGCACTTTTGGGCGTATATCGTGCTAAGGCGGCGGCGTGGAGCAGTACGTGACAGCGCGTGGGGGCGTGAGAACAGAGCAGCGACGCGCGTGTGGTCGCACGTGCACTAGCGCGCTCATGAGCAGCTCACGAGCGAAGGGCTTCAGTGCACTGAAATAGCGCGGCGCGCCTAGTGCACTAGACGCGAGGAGCGCGCGAGGAGCAGGGCGCAGCAGGGGCGTGTGCGGCACGTACGCGGCACGTACGCGGCACGTATCTGCGTGTACTAGTGTACTAGTGCGCGCGTGAGGGGCGCGACAAGGGTGCGTCAATGCTGGGTAAAATGTCGACGTACGGTAAAAGCTGGCGAAAACCGTTGGCAGCACTCCAAGCTGCTCTCAGGGCTACGTGGCGCTCTCCGGCGCGGTACAGTACACTACAGGCGAGAAACAAATATATGAACAAAAACACAAAACACACACAACTCTCATCTGATATTCGTCGGATATGGTACAGAATCGCGAGGCTAGCGAGCTTATACTGGGGCGTGCAATCACTTATGTAGCGATCGCACATCTATAGGGGAGCTCTGAACTCTAGACACAGGGACTCACGAAGACAATGTAAAAGACTCGAGAGCTGACGCAGGGCAATGGGGTTTTGCGGAGGCTGGCGGACGCTCTCGGGGCGATGACCGGCAAACACGAAAGATAGTCGGCTCCTTCCTGAGCGG